>JACJUY010003346.1:37111-84185 GCA_014220935.1 Platorchestia sp. MABIK
AACTACAGCCGAGCCTGCTTGCGGCGCGCCACTTCAGTCACGAGAACGTACGTGTGAACGCGAGTGTTTTGACCACAGTCAATGAGTGTGAGTGTGACTGACAGAAAAACTGATCGTGTGAAAGCCCCTTTAGAAATGTGCAGTGCGTACCACGCGACATTTCGGTCACTCTCGCCTAGTGAAAGATGGAATCATGCCATGAAGAGGCATTTTTCTTGCAGCCATGACAATTTTTCTTACGTCACGTTGACTAAACACTGATTTGATCAAATTATATCGATGTGAGGTTTCCTACAGATATTTTATTTTTAATTGCTTCTCTGGTGGTTCTCCGATTCCATCTCACGTCCCTCACGATGTCAGTAATCGTTTCATAATCCGCTAAAAGTTGTATGGTTCATTGTCTTTATTCGCCCTTAACAGATGATTTTTGCCTTCATTGGAAAATTTGTTATCTGAAAAGTTAGTTGAAATTAGTGTTTAAAACCTAAATCATTTGCTTGCTAATACCCTTAACACCAGTCACCAAAATAATCGTAAAAAGTAATATATAACCGGTTGACAAGAATCTATCTGCGGTGTTAAGCAGCTTAAAAAAATAAACTGAAAACTTTTCATTCATATACACAATGTGAAATTCGAGAAATGCTTTAAAAACAGACTAGCATAATATCGCTTGATTCAGTGCAGTCCAAAACTTCAAGACCTTCTTCGGTGGTTGCCGACTGCAAGGTTTTCAGCTAGCAGTTTTTTCTTTCGTACCTTCAGCTATTGTCTTCGGCACGTAACATGAAGTTTCGTCTTCGCAGTTTAGAATTTGATCTGACCTTGCAGTGTATGCAATAATTTTACTCTTTAAAATATAGTCGTAGAGTTCATAATTAACGGAATTTCTCAGCGGCACGATGAAATAAGAGCCCCATGGAAAAAGGCACGTGGACATGTGAACTTAAAAGAAAATACATGATCACAAAAAGTCACCAAAAAAATTGACCTACAAAACGTAAAAAATGTATAGTCTTCTGTTCAGACTTTCTTCAGATGGAAAAAGACCTAGATATACGTGGAAGTTATTAGAAACTAGTTTCCTCTATCAGACATGAATATTTTTCCCATTTTTTTATTTTTTGTGAACATCTTAAACATTCTGTGGCTCTATTGAATGTCGGTTTTTATTGCAGCACCAGCATTTCAATTAGACCTCCCCTCTAAATGTGCCGGCGTATGATACTGTTCTTAATATTTGGTTAGACTCAGGATTAAATTTCGTTTCCCTTGATATTTATTTTCACCAACGATTAAACTTTTTTCGTTAGGTAATTTCGATTTTTTATGTATCCATTTCATTCTCTACCACATTTTGTTGGGATTAATAACTGATAAAGTTGGAATGTTTGCTGATATCGGTACAGATATTAAAAAATTTGGTTATCATTTTCAAATCTACTGCTGTACTTTAGTATCTCAGGATCTAATGAAATCATGAAGATAAACTGCAATTATTTTTTCTTCTGATGTTAAAATTAAGAGTGATTGCATTAAAGAATCAATGAAATAAGAAGTATTATCGTCATATTGAACTGCAATTATATCATATAAGTTTCTCTGTAGGCTGACTAAACGGGGAGGCAAAAAAATGTGACTTAAGTGCAAAGCTATGTAGTAATTAGCCATCAACCCGTACAGAAAAAAATGCATGTAGTGGAGACGTGGGCGCGTATTTAGCAATCATGTGAATTCTAGACTTATTTCAGATGCAACTGCAAATTATCAGAATAAAACGCCGTTCAAAAAATTATTCAGCAACTCTAACTGTTTACGCTGATAGGCCTCCTTAAGCTTATCTAGTATCTTTCCTGAACGTACTCAGGGACATTATAGTGCTAACAACAATTTGCGTACCTTTACATGAGATCTTCCCGCACCTGGAAACTGCGAAGAAACATCAAGTGCTGGAAAAAGTATTGTTTAATGTGCGTGTAAGCTTCATCATTTTCTTTGTTCAAGTATAGATTCCTTGAGCCTGGAAACTTATGGCGAATACACGGCCAAAAACTAAAATTTCGCTTTTCATCTTACCGATGTTGATGATACACGGTTGTTCCTGTTTATTTCCGGAGAAACTTTGGATTTCATGTACTGTAGATGTACTAGGGTTGGAAGGGAGTTCTGCCCGCACAGCTTCTCATGAAGTGTCGTCGCTGTTCAAGTGTGCAAGTCTAGCTTCCCGAGCGTCGTGGGCCTACCTGTTCTGTTACTCTCAACCTGACAGAAAGTGCAGCCTATGGGACGAACTATCCCTTAGCCCTGGAAATGTGGTGAAAGACCCAACGTTGGGGGCCACTCCGTGTAAAACGCTCCTTCATCCTGTTGCAGGTACGCTCAGCGTTACTAGGTTAGTTGTTTTATACCTAAAGTTTACAGGAAGTTAAAGTTTACATTGGTTGGGCTTCTTAAATTTCGTATACTGTCTTCCGTATTCGCAGAATATGTTAGCAATGTTCAGTCTGGATAGTACTGTACTAGAAGTCAATTGTCTTAAGTTTCGCCAACTTAATCATGAGCCCACTCACTATGAGAGGGACGCGCAAACGAAGTTATGAGTTGTAAAGAATAGAAATAATTCATTCGATTATAATCCATGAGTTCTCAGTGTGCTATTTCTCCTACATCCAACTTCACATTGTACATAGTTTTCTTTGAATGAAGTTCTGGTTCCTGAGCAGGTGCGCTTCCTTGGTTGATGTACAAACGCGCACCAACACTTAAAATGCTGTGGCCAATATTGGTTTCATAGAATACGTAGTACTGCAAAACAGTAGTAGTATATCACTGCAGCTTACCGTGTACTGCAATGGCACGCGCGTAATATCAAATGTACTGAATTGTAGGTGCCCGCGAAGAATGCAATGCAACCAGAATTTTTAGTTCTATGTACTACTCTGAATCGATCTTACTACCCATTTTCGTTCATCTGAAGAATACCATTATAGATACAGTACCGATATTTAACTACAAGCCTGTTAGGGATCGTATTGCACATTAACTAGACATACAAGCACATTGTTTTCGAAATCTAACTTCAGAGAACATATTTTCCTTATCCATGTTTTTTGCGCCTCAAAATGCGTACATTCATTACCCACGAGCATGGTGCTAAAATGCGAAATTATTTAACTAAATCCTTAGAAATCAATAACAATCAGTTCAAGATTGTCTCCGAGTGTTTTTATGTGATTTGTGTAGTAATATCATCCTAGCGCTAAATTAAACTGCTTATAATGAAATATGCATAAAAACGCAGTGAAGAAATTCTCCGTCGTGTTGTGTGTGGCTACCTATTACAACTATTCAAGATTTAAATCATAAAATTTTTGTCCCAGTCATGAGATGCGTTTGTGCTTTCTGTTCTTTTGGGTAGGAAGCGAGCGAATTTAGCATCCTATTTGTTTTCAGGCAATTAAAAGTCATGGTATGGCTTTCTAATCGATCTGGAGGGAAGGGTGGGATTTTGTTGCTGAGGGAATTGTAAGTATGTACTCCCAACTGGTTGGCTGAGAAAGCAACGGCTTGAGAGAGGCTGTGCGATGTTGCAGAATTTTCGAGGGCGATGTTGAACCTCTGATTTTTAGCTTAAACCAAGCTACTAAAACCTTTCAAATTATTTTTAATAGATTAGAGTACTTGTACGGGTTAAACGGATTGAATTGCTCTGTGAAAACCGTGTAGAAGTAGCAATGGCATTTGTTATGACATGAGTTTCTAACATTCAAGTAATCTTTGTAAAAGAATTTTTTACTTTGCTTGTGGTTTTCGATTGAAGAGACAGCGACGAACATGAATTCTAATGAATATACAACCTCTACAGGTTCCATCCATTCATTATGTCACTCAGATAATCTCCATGAGTGTAGAGTATTGATGCCTCTGTGAAGCTCCTAGAATGAAATAGTTGAATGCGATCGGACTTGAAGATAACTAACATTATACGTATTTTCCTTCTTAAATATTTCTGTCGTAGTAATTCATTCTAGAATTTCAAAATAAAAATGATAAGAAATACGTCAATAAATGCAGTGTGCAAACATAGGACAATAAATTAAACACTCCTTGCTCTCCTTTAGACTGAATTGTTTTTCGTGTATGTTCATTGCAAGTAAAGGCTCTCGTCGAAAATATTTAGTCCACCTCTTGGCTTTTCTATCCGCAGAATGCAAGCGGCTGAATGGCGGCGTGGTGTCAGCCGGCGAAGTAATTACCTCTTCTTTCTGCTCGACTGTTGAGGAAGTTTGTTGTGCCGATGGAACGTTCTACGGGAAAAGTAAGCGATAAAACATGGGCAATTTAAACGGTGAATTCTAAGTGCATCACTTCGTAGTGAATTACCTTTTTTCCGATCTTAATCATGATATTTAGAATGGTCAAAATAACTACAATGGGCTCATCTGCTCAGTGATGAACTGTTGGCATCCTCCGGCTGTTACCAACGATCACGCACTCAAGTACAGCATCATGTACTGAACTCGTGTTTGATCGTTCCTTTTATCAGTAAGAGTTTCTTAAGAATCTTTTTCGCTTTATCTTTTTAATTCATTTTCCCCGTGGCGCAGGAGTTATACGTAGGACAAGTAAGACTCTGGCCCTATCCCAGTTCGATACCAACGATATTTTCACCATACGCAGCTCAGTTCACGGTGTTCCTTGTGAAATGGTAGAAGAGACAGAGGTGAACGCTTCTTATCACTGAGCTTGCTCATCTCTCGCCCACTCCCTCTCTTTGACTTTACGTAACTCGATTGCTACGTAAATGGAGTTACGTAACTCCATTTACGTAACTCGATTGCTATACCGGAGTGATCAGTTATGATGTATCCTTAATTTCAAATATTCTATTTATATTTTTAGCGATTATGAATGATATGAACCTTGAAATTTTATCTGCTTCAAGAAAACTTTGAATGACGTAGGTTTTTAATGCCTTTTTCATAATGCATTCCCAGCTAAGAAATCTTGAAGGTGTGCGGAATTTTGGGTTTGGATGTATAAATGGGAACTTTTATCGCTGTGTTATTTAGCACTTCGGAATTTCTTTTACCATCAACCTTCCTTCGAATTCTTCACCATATTTGGTGCTGTATCACGAAACTCAAAACGTCATGTATCACACAGGAAAAAACTCATCGAAGGGATTGAATGGCGAAAAAATATCCAAATAAAACTAATTGAACACTGTGTATAAAGTAAAATAAATTAACAGGAATGAAACAAGATCTTGGTTTGAAAGACACTTCACAGATTTAGTCGACATTAGAAACTAAACAGCGCTCGAGAACGTAGTCATCGCAAATCTGCTACATTTACAATTTTTAACACCACATTAGAAAAATAACTGTAAATAGGACATTCGCAGTGATCAGGAAGCTTACTGATGAAAAGAAAAAATTCGACTTGGATTTCAAAGTATCATACATGAATCGTAAAACACTGACTCCTCTCGGTGCCATTCTTAGAGGAATGGTGAGCGGATGAGCGAAAAGTTTGCTTTCCTCAAGCCCCAACTCAAAGTGCTCAAGAATTTTATTCATGAATTTGACATTCGCTTCCAGTTAGCAGGTACTCCATCAGTTGCCCACACGTCAAGTTTCCAGCGGCTGCAATCTGTGGTTTTACTCATATCGCTTGTATGATTCGTGACTTAGAACTTAGAGGGTTACCAAGAATTTTTTATGGCAAACTAGCTTCGTGTCAAACCTATCGTACCATCTCATTCAAGATTTTTCGCGATAACCTTGGATAATCGTCGGTCTAGCTCCATTAATTTTGAAGCAAATTTACTAACGATTATTTTGCGACAGTTATAAAAATTGTGAAGGCACATTGTTCTGCGAAATTTATACCTTAAATAATTTCATTTTTATTGCTCTCGCCTCGCTACCCTTCCAATCTTGAAAAATTCTAAAATGAATGTGTTCAAAATTTCGAAAACTTTTTAAAGAATCCGAGACATCATGAATTTCGATTTTGGTTTCTTTTATCATTTTAAGAAAGTGACGAACTTTGTCGCTATAATTCGCTTTTAATATCTAGCTCAAAATCTTTCCGAAATAAACAAATTCGAGATTTTCTTCATTGAGTGTCTGGAAGAAGAATAGAGTTTTATGGCCCTTTTAGGTTAGTTCTGGCTAACTTTTATTTCTAATTCTCTTTTCATTTTTCAATGCACGATAACACTACGCAAGTTAATTGCATTGAAACGATCCGTTTAATATCATCAGAAAATCAAATGACTTCCCACTCTTCTTCATTAGTAAGGCTCGATTTTAAAAAATCATTAGTATTGACCCGATTGGCCAGTTGTATCTGTTCCCTCATACGAGCGGGATTAACAGACAACACTTTTGCATTATATTACAACACTTAGAAAACACAAGTGACCATCCAGAGCCCTCACAGAATGACGGTTCAGAACCATTCACAATTTGAAATGAACGAAAATTGCACATGTACAAAATTATTTTACGATACTGAACAAACTATTACTGCAAACACATGCAAGGAAAAACATTATTGGTTCTCTCCTTGGGTGTCATCTATGGGACTTGAAAACCAACAGCAAATTTTCTTTTTGATCCGTTTCGTGTGTTTCCTCTGCATGCTCTCCTTTTAGTGCCTCGGGTGTGATGCGACTTCAATTCTTAATTTTTGACAGAATACGTGAGTGTATCCTCGATCAAGCCTTATGGTAGAAGGCAAAGGTTGATGCACATAATAACAGCATTTTTTCAAGTGACTGCTGATTAATTGGTCGCCAATTTGTCCATTGACGTGACACTTAGACACACTCAGTTCTACCAAAGCGTGAAATGAACATTCGTGAACTGTCAGAGTGAATTAATGGCAAGCTATCATTAAACTGAAAATACGAATCATTGCCGAAATGTTATACGGAAGAGCCGCAGACTTTCGCAGCACAAATACATTTGCAAACAGACCAAAGTATTATTCCCCATTAGCACCACGTGTTTCGCACTCCGGTCTATTTCACATGCAATTTATGCACATCAATGTGAACATCTTTCCTGAGTGTTTATTGAATTTTGTTCTGCAAATGATACCAGTTGGTCGAACATTCCAGACTGCGGACTTGTAAACACATGTGAGGACTCATCGTTGCAGAAATTTAGCGGCTGAATTGCGCTATCGGCTTCGTACTTTTATTAGTTTGAATGGTTAACTTCTTTCGCCATTGATCACAAAAACTTATCCGCCTGCTGTTAAAACAATCTTGAGCAAACTCTTACACCGCGGTATCAAGCGCTAAGCCCAATTTACAGGTTTTTACTGCTCAAAAATTATTGCATATTTCTCACATGTTTTATATTTTGCGTCAGGTTTTCCCCCAGTTTTAAACTTACCCGTTTCATTTTCAGATTGTTTTAATCTTCTGAGCTGCACAACCTCCTTGCTTAACTAACACATTCTGATAATTATTTTCTACTGAGAGAATAAATATCCTTTTTACAAAACTTTATTTAATCTAAGAAAAATATGTGTTGACATCAAAATTGATATTCCCAACATTTTTTTCCTTTCAAATAACATTTTTCGGGCGTGTCCAAAAGTTTGGCATTTTTTTTGAACACCGAACTCATTGTTTTTAAAAATTGGGTTCCTTCTTCACACCTGCTTCACCTTTGAACGTCATTTAAACTATACATCGAATGTCATTCCACGTTCCTACTGTGTGATGAATCGAAGGAATTCCAACGAAGGAGGTTAAGAATGTACACTAGAAAAATTTATGCATCAATACGTAATAAGCGTACTTAACAAAATCGAAAAAAGATAATAAGAACCGATCGTTGGTTAAAATAAAAAATGAGCTGAATAAATTGAGTAAATGAAAACGAGCATTTAGGGACGGTTATTCTAAGAGATTAAGAGAGTGCGCAAAACCGCGCGACCAGTCAGTTGGAGTTTGAAAATGAAAAATGACGAGAAGTTTCATTTCAGTGTTTCAGAATATTGAACGTATTTCAATCATAACCAGCATAAGTTGAAATGAAAACTCTCTTTTTTTCACAGATGTAAGTACAAATTGTCATGTCTGGAACTCACTGATCTTGTTGACTGACTTGTCCTAGCAAAATAAACTCGAAAGATTTCTCAATATAAAGCAAAGAGTTTCTTCAACTCACATCGTACGAAAATGAAAAAAACTTGCCAAACAGGATAATATTACACAAAATTAATGGGAGATTAGTGCTTTTCTATTTAAAAGATAAAACTGAATTGAGCTAACACACATTTCGAAAATATTCCGAAATTTCGAAGGCTAGTTAGCATTTGGTTTCAAAATGCATGCGCACTTATTGCTCCTTATAGCCAGTACAGGAGCACCTCGCCTCAGCACATGCGAGCCCCCGTTCACACAAAAGTCGTTCGGTTGCATCATGGAGACTCCGAAGTTGAGCGGCTGGTGTGAGACCCGTCAGCACTGCCTCTCCAACGGGGGTGACCTCTACGTTCCCGACACCACGAAGCAATGGACCGACATATTAGCCTACGCAGGAGGTACTTGTAGTAGGGTGAAATTATTCTGTTCCTGAAGAACCAATTAACTAAATCACCTTTTACGTTGAAATTAGATTGGCTTATTGTCAAATTGTGTTACAGTTAATTACTTGAAAATCTACAGCATACTGTAATCTCGCCATAGTTGAGCTCATCTCTTACAAAAACGTGAACCCAACACTAACTTTAGTGTTCTAGACACAATGCTTCACAATAACTGCTACGCTGAAATGCAAAAATGATCTTATCAAAAAATTATTTTACGCGTTCTACTGGAACATTTCTAACATTAGAAGGAATTTGACAACATTTGATGTACTGTAGTAGGAGACATTCTAAGGTTCGCGCATGTAGACCAACGCAAACCATTTTTGTGCTGCTCTGAGCTATGAAATTGAATTAGATAACTTGAAAAAATAGATGGTCAGACTAAATTTATTTTAAGAGCTGAATTGAATGCTCTTGAATGATATTCACCATTACGCCTTTGTGTCTGATAAAATAACTGTGAGATGTAAAAATATTGACATCTGCCGCACATACTTCCGCATGCAGGAGCAGAGATTCGTGCGAACAAATAACAATGCGTTGGGACCTTTGAACTTCGTTTTACAATTAGATTCGAACACAATTACAAGGATGATAAACTGAATCGACTCTCGTGTTTGTTAAGATTATCGTGTTTGTTCATCGAACTTTCAGACTTCTCTCAACTCCGATCAAACTTTTCAATTTCCTAATGTTAAACTTTAGTCCGAGTGTCTAAGAAAATAAGGATCAAAGTGAGGAGCTGACAGGATGAATACGACTATCGAACATTAGCAACAACCAACACATATTTATCAACAGAGCTAGGATCATGGAGAGAAACGGCGTTCTTTGCGCTCCAGTCGGTGTGAGCTGATTTGGATTCCAGCTCCGTAATAGTTATAGTTATTTTTTATGTATTTGAGTTCAACGTTATTCATCATCATGACAGGTCGTCTTTACGAATAATTTTATTTCCATTGATGCCAGATTAACGTTGGAATGTTGTCGAGATGTTTTTTGAAGAATGAACGAGTCGTGATTTCGTGGTATTTATTTCTCTTTCCGGAATAATTTGTAACTCCTTTTTTATGGTGTCAAGGTTGAGTATACCTTTCCAATATTATCTCACTCCTCATATACAATTTTTCTTGAATCAATCACAAAACATCTTTTCTTTACATTTTTAACGAAGAGGCATTTCTCTAACGAATTAATTCAAACTCAATATCAACGGTAATTATGGGTAGTCAATTGGTGAGTTAAATATCATTTTATGAAATGATAATTAGTGATGTAAAGGCTTTCAAGATTTTAAAGTAGCATATCGTGAATGTTTTTATCTCAACCTTCATTAACATTAGTTGAAGCCTTGCAAATCTATTTCAAACACTGAAGCTAAATGACTTGAACAACACTAGGAATTTACTGCCTGAAAGGAAAGAATTTCGAAATTACCTCCTGCATCTTAGATATGTCTTATCAAAGACAATCTGAAGACTGACTATGAGGCATGGAAAGGATGGAAAACGTGAATATATGTAAATAATGGTGCATAGCTCGCTCACAGGTTGCTAGATGACGAGCATGGATATGAAACTACCAGTTTCATTAGTAAATACCTTCTCTATTGACGAATTAGAAGCAGGAGTTGCGAAGATGGTTGTTAATGATTGCTCAAGGAGTTTGAAGGAAACACTCTATATTTTGATGATAAAAATGAGTTAAGATATTGAAACTTCTCGCTGTGCCCTAGGGGTAAGCGGAGTGGCGCAGACACTCCATGTCTCACAGTCTTAGCCGCAATGCAGGACCTCAGCGGGCGAGGGAAGCGCGTTCTCTGGCTCAAGACCATTCCAAAAGAGACTCTTAAGCCATTGGCGTCGTCTAACACTAATGCATTAGCTCCTATTCTCAACAGAACATTTATAAATATCCGAATGAGATGCTTGTAACATTTTAGATAATTTTTCTGAGAAAGAGCGTCAAGCAATGACTGAGGAAGAATATTGGGAGCAAGAATATCTCTCGGTGTCAACATGAGGCACCTTCGAGAGATGTTAGTCTTCTTTCAAAGTCGTTTAGGACCGTCGCTGGGCATATATGGTGGAAAGTCGTCCGTCTCACTCAAACGTAATCTTTTTTTTAATATTAATAACAACGACGTTTAAAAATATGTATTGAGCGTAAGAAGGTGCGTAGCACGACCATGATTCAGGTACGTCTTTGAGAGAAATATGCGCTGCGAGAAGCTGACTGGCATACGAGAAAAAAGTACTCTAAGCGCATAAGTATTCAAGATTTTTGAGGTTAGCTGCCGAGTGAGGGGTGGAGAAGAAGATCTTGACGTAGTGCGCTAGTGCAGTGGGTGACTAACAAGAAAAGGAAAGAAAAACAGTTCTCAAGACTACTACTGAGCATTCCTAAGTAGGCCCAGTCCCAGATAGTGAACTGAGGTAGCGATTCGATTACGGTTTTCGTACGGAGTACCTAGTAGTTGTAACAATTCACCGAGTTACTGGAAGTAGTTGGCGGAAATCTTGGCCATGAGTGGTCTGCCTGATACAGTCGGAAGGTGGATTATTAACGCACAGCAAGTCTGGCATGTTTCAATGTGAGCTTGGCTAGTGCGATTACTTAGTGCTCCACACGAAATTTGATGTGAAGCTATTTATCTAACATTACACGACCTTAAGACATTCATTGAGAAAGTACTCTTTTCAGTGTGCATTTTGAGCAAAACCGTTTCGCAAATAGTACCTCTCTGAGAACGAGCAGCAAATAACGGAGAGTGCTAATCACTGTTAAGTTCAACCAAAGAAGCACCTCCGCCAACAATGAACAGCCTGGAATACAGTTTAGTTTTGCGCCATTAGCAGTCTGGGATGATAGAAAAACTGTTGATACACTTCGTGGTTTTGGGCAGACACTTGGTACTACGTTGGCAGTTGGAAAGAGTTTGGGAAATGGCGATGGTTGTCCAGCGACCGTGACCCGACATCGAGTGGAGACTGGCAGCCAAGCCAACCTAACAACGCGCCTGTGGAACTTTGTGGTCACATTTTCATGAGCGGAAAGTCAGGCCTGGCAGACTATAACTGTGATGGTTCAATTCAAGCAATATGTGAAGTTACGATAGTACCTTAACTCGTTGCAGTCGTATTTGGACAAATGTGTGCTCCTAGGTAAATTGTTCATTCACCCATCGGTATAAATGATCAACATTTCAGTTATTTCACAATTTGTTGAGTAAATTTTTAGCAAACAACGCAAAATACTATGGAACAATAATATTTTTTACACTTCTCAAAATTATGGAAATATATTCCTGTAGTTAAGCAGTTTTTTCATTTCTGCGACTTACTTCATAACCTAAGCAACTGTAACGACCACGCAAACGTCGTCAACGTGTTCAATGAGAAATTCAGACTTGATAGTCTTATTAGAGTATAACGTGACGTGCCGGCGGCCGGCATCGAAGTTTTGTTGTAGTTAATCAGTGTGTCCAAGATTGAATACTTGGAACTAAACCTGAGCTCAGATTTTTGAACGAAAGAGATCGTGTTTAAACACATTTCATTAGCATATTCTGTGAGTTTTCCTTCTTGACTTTTTTAGTAGGTTATCTTCATGAGATTAAAAATTCTGAGATACAAGCAAGGACTCTTTTTCTTTAGGATATTGTGATCTCACCACTGCAACATCAAATGTCATGTACCTTGTTTTTCTACTTTCATTATTCAACCGCTTTTTGCATCATATGTGAAGTGTCTCATTTTTTCAGACGTGAATCACGTTCCTTTATTTCAATGAGCACTTAGTATGCACTGCCACGAGCCTCAAATGCACGTTAACATGACAATATAGTTCAATTTATGAGGGATATGAACGATCGATTCCTTTTTAGCATAGCTTATCAAATATATCACTATAACCGTGTTTCCAAGGTAATAATAATTGATTCGTGCATGTTTGGCTTCGTCGAGAAAATTTCGTGACCATCGTCTCCTCTAATTTCCTTTTTGCCTTTATCACAAAACTCTCTCTCTCTCTTTATTTACATATATATATATTATATAATAGATTTCTTCCTAACTCATAAGAAATTGAAGAAACGAATGACTACTTATTTTACCTCTGAAACCTATGGCTCATGATAATATGTCACAAGCTTGTGGAGAGAGAAGCTTGATTAGACAATGTGGTACAAACTGACGTCGGTGATGTGAAGACATTTAGAAACCGGTTAATTATGACAGATGTCTATTAGTAATATTTGGCTATGCATTGGCTTTTCTCTTCTTTGAAGTAATTTTTGGAACTAATGTAGTATTATAGACGTAACATTCGAGCTAAACACTCTGGTTTTTGTTAAGCTACCATGAAATAAATGGCAGAGATTGCCAATAATTGGTGACTTGTCACTTACACTAACGCTACTACGTCCATGTCTCGTCTCAGAGTAGTTGTCCGAGCCAGAGTGAACAGTCGAGGACGAACACGTTATGGACGGCTGGGGTCAAATATATAAATTGACTGGTGGAAAATCTACATGCAGTCCTTATACAATAATCAAGAGTATAAATCCCATATCTGATTTCCATACGATGAATGAAATCCTAAATGATCAAAAGCGCAATTGTAGAGAAGTTTATTTTTTAAAACGATGCCTTATCTCGATGATGTGGCAACCGTCGTAGAAGACGGATGGAGTAAGGGTGGGAAAGATATGAGCAGAGCGCATTGAGAGCAAGCAACGGTGTCCGGTCTACCATCACGGACGCGTTGTATCATATACATGACGCTGGGAAACTAGAGTTCTAAACTAAACTAAAACTAAACTAAACTAAAAACTAAATATTCATTACGTTGCAAATTTTCTAAAAGATTGGAGAGCAGATCGGAACGATGATTTGACGTTTGACAGGGACATATCTCTTACGAGCCGTTATTGCATTCTTCTTTCGGATGCATAATTGGGAGATACGTGGGCCGGACGTATTACTTCCTCGTATTGTTCTAGTTACTCGCATATGCTGTTGGTTGTGCGATAAGTACATCATCCGAATAAATTGTGAAATATTTCACGGAAGTCGTCTACAACGTTTTTTTATCCCATTGAGTAATATTGCACATTAAATACTCGTACTTAACATCCAAACTGTTGAACCCCTCAAATTGAGTGAGGCCGTCAACTGCATTATAGTGAACCAGCTGAAAGAGAGCTGAAGTGTTACGCTAGTTTTCTTCGTAAGAGAAAAATAATCCCATTCTATACTTTGGTACTTAAGTCGTACGATGGGATCGTCTATGTATTCATGCTCAGTTCGACAGTCTACAACTTTTTCACTTAAAATTAATCCAAGTCAAGTTCAAATTAATCCAAGTCAAGTTCAAATTAATCCAAGTAAAATTCAAATTAATCCAACCTAAAGTTGAGTTAAGAATTGACATAATCACTTAATTTGAACGTTTTTTGTGTTAAATATGTATCTATTGGATGTGATGAGCAAGACAATCGTTTTTTCTTTCTGTAAGGAATACATGAAATTTCCGCCGGTGTTGCAATCTAAAGACAAGCTGTCGTAAAAATGTGATAAGGATCCAGCATCAGGAGGCAGAGTGTGATTCAGATCTTTGAGCGGCGTGAAAGATACCAGTCGATAGTAAAAACTTCGCATTATACCACACATTGAAGTTGTTTTAAAGTTCTACATTGATGGTAGTATGCATCCATTTAAATATAGATATCCAAAAGGTAATTTCATGTTACACAAAGTAGTATCGAGGATTTATTTATTTATTTACACTCATATAGAGATTTACATGTTTGAAATTCCACTTTATCACAAATGTAAAATCATACATGCATGTAACTAAAAAAGATCACCATTGGACGATATGTAGATTTAATTTTTGAAAGAATTATTGTAACGAAGTCTTTTTTTCACTTGTTCAAACGATTTTCGTAGAAACAAGTTACAATTTGTTTCATCGATATGGATGATATATTTGTCTGGGCCTTTTAATTTGAAGGGATGGAAACATTGGAATTGCTAATGCAGGAATATATCTGTGTAGTAATGTACTCATATAAATTGTAAACAAACGGTATCGAACATAAGTACTCAGTGAATCACATTTGTATATTTCTTTTGAAGATTAAGTCTACATATCGTTTAATAGTAATCTTATGCATGTAGTTGCACGGATTTGATTTCATATATATGTATGTAATAAATTTCCTACAAATAAATATCTATTTGAGTGTAATTAAATCCTCGATACTACTATGTGTATGTGTAACATACAATTACCTTTTGAGCATAAATATTTGAATGGATGCATCCTGCCATTAATGTAGAATTTTAAAACAACTTTAATGTGTAGTATAATACGAAGTTTTTTTAATTGACTTGTATCGTTTACGCCGCTCAAAGACCTGAATCACACTCTGCCTCCTGATGGTGGGTACTTAGCACATTTTACGACAGATTGTCATTAGATTACAACACCGGCGGAAATGTCATGTATTCCTTACAAAAAGGAAAACCGATATTTACAAATTTATTTGCTTGACAATGCGGTTTGCACGCTCGCTTCCAATATTTGTGCGCAGTATATTGAATGGAAGAAATTCTTTAAAGCAATGAAAAATATCTCCCATTCAAGCGAGCTGGTTAAGATTCAGATGGCAGAAGGAAATTGAAGAAATACCCACAATCAATATTAAAATGAGAGAATGCTAATCATTGGAATTTATTCTTCAATGAAAGCCCTCGATATTTAGATTTATAGCTCGTTTCTCTTAAGAAGAATTTTACTGCTACTGAACTCATAGTACTAGTTTGGTTGAGTACAACACTTTGTCATTCATTCTTAATCTATGGCATTCATTCCTAATCATTCCATTATCCCTAGTATGATGTTTAGAGCAATTACGAACAATGCTTTCGCCGCTACTTGCCTGCTCGGATTTTGATCGAAAGCATTGAACTCCGCTTCTTTAGATCCAATAATGAGTGCGGACCAGAAATGAATACTTTGTCTTTAGCTTTGAAAACTTAGCTTCACACGAGACTTTCACGAAAACACAACTTTCGACACAGATTTATTTTTTACCAGTCAATCTAAAAGATTATGATCATTGGTAACTTACCAATCTTATCTGCTGTGCCTGCTGTTCAGCAATCTGCTGTGCTCGTTGAGCTAAGGTTTCCTGCCAACCTGCTCCCGCAGATCCGACAACCTTTTGCAGTTCTTACAGCTCTCTTTTTCTTCTTTATCATTTCTTCAATGCATACCAAAGAAGACGATTCTTCTCTAGTCGTAGTTTTATCAATTTTTACAGGCCTGGAACAAAACACCTAAATTAAAGCTCTTTGCCTAGTATACACGTTTCAATGGGATTATACTCGTATGGTATTCAAAAATATCTGCTCATGAAACATAGAACACATGAGTACAGTTAAAATAATTCTTTTGACAAATAAGTAAACGTTCATCACTTATTATGAGGCCCAAAATCTTGGAAAACGTTAGCTTAGAATGGGTAGGTAGCGTTGGTGGTTAGGAGATTGGGATCTGATATGGAGTAGAAAGAAGAAATGCCACACATTTCCTTTATTCAGAGACACTCTCAGAATTAATGAGAACATTGCAATACGTCCATGTACCTGCTGAACTATGTACATGCGAGTAACTTACTCTTTTAAATACTTTAATACTAAATTCTACTCTTCTCTTGCGTCAAAATATCATACTGATGGTTCATTCAGTTTTCTTGGAACTTTGGAACAGAGAGCAAAGGAGCGGTTTCTAAAATTAAACCTATTGAATAGGTTACAGACCATGATTGAAAGTAATATCTCTCGCAATTTTACCCAGAAAATTAAAGTATAAAACGCGATAAAATAGTCATACCCGATTTATATATAATTTCAAATAATGAGGAAAAATAAAATTTGCCCACAAAGGCCAGGTAGCATGCCTGAGATGTTTGAGGTGTGACCAAGCCAAACGAAGAAGTTTTACATTCCGATGCTCTCATCTCTTCGTCGCCTTCAGTTGTTTGGATGCCCCCGACAAGATATTTCTCTATCACCATCCTTTCAAAGTCCCTGTGAACTGAAACAAGCATGTTTAAGATGGGGTACGAAAAGTCCAATTTTCAACTATAAAAACCCTTCGACAGAAAAGATTTCCAGATTTAGGTTGAATAAATTAATAATTAACATCATACACTAAAGTTTTCATTAATCTGAAGATCGTTATCCTCTTCCGTTCAATTAAGACAATGATCACGAAAAAACTCAGGCAAGTTTGAGAACCAGTGCCTCAATAGCCTAAAATTTAGTATCTTAGTTGCCATAGACTGCAATGCTGGTAAAATCATGCGTAGCTATCTTGATGAGACAGAAAGAGAGATGAGAATAAAGAATAAAAACAAGGACTCACATGCAAGAGGTTGGTTTCACGGTACATTGACCTCACGTACGAGAGAAAAAGAATTATAAAATGGAGAAGTCGGATCAACCTTTCTGTAAGAAAAATGAACCCAAAATAGACTTCTTCAATAAGCATAGTGGATTCTATAGTGGGTAACTAGCATTACCAATGAGGAGCTCTAGTTATTTAAGGTAATAGACGAATGTCACTTAGGATTCTTATCTGAACAGGTCAGTGGTTTGTTTTAGTCGTAATCTTATCTGAAATTTAAAAATCAAGAAAATTCAGAGGAAATTAATCATCTCTACTATGAAAACATTTCGAAGTCCAGATCCATCAGCAGTTCAAAAACCAAATCATTATGTCTCTGAAATAAAAGATCAAAGTACAATGAATGGTTGATATCAAAATATATCATGAGAAGAAAAACAAAGGTTGTCAATCAAGAAAAGAAACACGTGCAAAATATCAGTGTAAAGTAAGATTAAGCAGGTAATGAAGAGGTTTCTATCTATTTATATTTGTAAAGGGTACGAACTGTCCATATTGTTCAGATTAGGGTTTCGCTTGAATATACATATGTAATGACTCTAAAATCCAGAGGTCATAATGGGTCGAAGCAGAGCCTAAAATTTTGAAATCAGCCGGAGATATAGGCACATTATATTTTTGGCATGATTTTGCGTTGCAGAATGCAATGGGTGTGCTATCTGATTCCCAGTACTGGAGTTTCTAGTGTCACTCTGACATAGAAATTTCGTAACGCCACACCGGCCGACGTTCGACGACGTGCACTGCATACATCTATAAGAGTGAAGCAAAGAGGCTCGCATATCAATGGGAAGCGTGACAACTAAGAGGGCTCTTACGAAAGTGAGAATAGAGTTACAGTAAAATGAGCTCTGCTTTGCCACAGGATTTTGGGTGGAAGTTAAAAAAGAAAGAAAGAAAAATAGTTTATTTACATTAAAGATGATACAAAAAGATGTTTCATCACTGGTTTTTAAAAATCTCAAAGTAAGAACCTTCGATGATACACACACATAAGTATCGTGATACCCATGTTAATAGTCGAAATAAATGTTTGAGTCGATACACACACATGAGTATCGTAATACACATGTTACTAGTCGAAACAAATGGTTGAGAGGCAATGCGTTTCTATTGTTGCTTAATCTGGGTATGATAATATATGTAACTACAATTAGAGAATAAGCATGATTTCAGTGATGACGCATTGTTGAAAACACTCTTTAAAGAGCGCACCTACATTGAAATACGAGCTCAGAGCAACGCAGACGCGTTGCCCTGAGCGTCTAATTTTCATAACTATATATTTTTCACTCCTACGTATCAACTAGTATGCTAATCAAGGGACTCGGAGAAAATGTTTTTATCATGCCACGAATTTATGATATTTCCATGTTAATAATAGTGACACAAAAAAGTCTACCTGAGTCAGAAACATGAAAACGATTGTTCTACAACGGCTACCAAGACATGTACAATATAATTGGAGTCATACGTGAAATTGATCACCTAGATAGGGTTATCATAATATACTCAAGAGCGTACGAAATGACATGATAAACTGCAAGAAACAAAGCTAAGAAAAACCCTTTAGGAAGGGAATAAGAGAAGAAAACATTAATGTCCTATAAGGTTGACCCATCAGAAAAAGTTACATTATTTTTTGAAATGTGTTAATGCAAGTGTCTTCAAATGATAAACGAACATAGGTGCCATGACGGTACAGGTCAATGCTTGTACAAAGACGGAGAGAAAAAAACATAAAAATGTCTCCTGTGTATAATATACTACGATCGTAGTACGCTGCGGATTTCGCGACATAGCCTAGACAGAGAGAGCTTACAACTGTGAGTTTACGACCCAATGAGGAAGTCTTCGTAGAAATAGAACGGAATAGCGATGGGAAATAAGAGGCTGAGCAGTTATAAAAGATTGAGGGCTCCTGCGCTGGGAAAACCAGAGCGTGAACAACGGTTTGCCATCTCCTGGGATGGAACATTTATTGATAATTTGTGCTAAGGCTGGTTTGAAGATTTTCAGGAAGGCGAGAGCGTGCGAATCGTTGGCCTGTGCATGGTGTCGTGATGACATCACAGCGGTCGCCAACACGGACGGGAATGACCGTCGACGTCGAGAGAGTTAGGCATTCAACGGTGGTAAGACCGGAAAGAAGATCCTGAGCTAAGTAATTAGGGCGTGAACGATAGGATGTGTCGTGGATATCTGGTCGCTAGTGAGCGTTGGAGCGAGGCACTTCGTGAGGTTGACTGTAAAAGATTAACGAACATTTTTTGGAGGCTTATACGCATTGCAGACTTCTGCATTTCAGCTGCTTGCTCGGATTTTGAGAATACGGAAATGCCTACGAGTAAGTCGTGCGAGATTTGAGTTCATGAGAATAACGTGCATACCGAGGGACGCCTTGAGTGTTGCAAATTTGAGGAAATAAAATGATTGCCTTTCTCACGAAGTGTGATAAATAAATGTAATTGATTAAAATCAAGAAAGCTGAAAAAAGGAAAGACAACTTAGGAACATTTCATAAATTTCCTCGATCTTTAAGGACCTGCGAATACGCAGTACTTAAGTTAATTTAGACAAGTGATAGATGGGGAAAATATGGGAAGAAAAACATGTATTATTAAGGCTCATTTAGGTCAAGTTAGGACTTGATATGTCCATGAAATCATGTAAAGATAGTTCATTCATTCATCATGTAAAATGCACTCACTCAGCGATCAAAGTAAAATTCAAGAGTAGGCACCATATTGATGTCACCTTGAGATGGCACCTTGAGATTGATGCCTTTTATTGATGGCACCTTGAGAGATTTTACTCATACTTGGAAGCATAAATGACTCCACCAATCACACTCTTACCAACACAAGTGCTTTTATTCTTACTAAAATTCACCAGCTCGCTCATTTCTACTCCTCGTCACAATCTAACAGGGTTAAGTAGCGTATAAATTTACGTCCATAGTTCCAATTTGAATCAGAAGGTAATAAAGTTCGGCAGTAATTAAGGAATAAGTTGATCGGTATCATCACGATGAATGCAGAAGTGCCTGAATAACTGTATGTCTAATTCGCTATGTACTCAAAAATCTCCAGAATAGTATTGTTTTCCATAAAATAGTAGTTTATATGATATATTCAAACTAAGAACGTATTTTTAGGTACCATGTTGTGTTTGGATCTTCTTTAGTTAACCCTCAGAGCTTTTCACCACTGAACGTATACAGGGTGTTGGAAAATTCAGTGCAATTATTTCTACCACAAGTAAATTCATCATAGCCGTACACTGCGGTATAATTCTTTTGCCAATATTCTATTTTTAAAAAAGTTACATCGTTTTTAATTTAATTTCGTACAACAATTTTTGCTGCTAACATTTTCCAACCGATTTTGATAAAAATTGGTAACAAAGTATATCTTTTATTGCTCTATATGGACATGTAAAAATTTGAAAAAAGTGTAAAATAACTCGAAAAATAGCGTTCAAATTCAAAATTGGCCACACAAATTAATAGTCACAATTTTAACGAGAAACTTCCGATGAAAGCCTATTTCAAAAACTTTCAGATGATGTAATGCAAGGCAAAAAATGATCAAATTAAGTGCATTTGCCAGGAGGAAAACGGATGTAAGTTCACCAGTATTGGCGCACAACCACATTAGGGCGGAGCGTTTTTAAACTATTTTTAGATTGGAGTGGGGTTACCTCTAAAAATGTGTTACGACTGGAGAAAAAAATTTGTGCTTAATTTGAGTGGAATTGGTCGATATCTTTTGCTTCCTCAACGCACTTGAAAATTGATTTTTTAAGCGTAATTTTGCTGAAATGCTCAATAAATACATTTTTTTTCATTTTTCTCTTTTTTTCATGTGGTCTCACTTATACAGTATAATGATAAGAAATAACTTAAATGATAAAATTTTAGTTGAAAATGCATGAAAATATAGCATCTTCTACCTCCTCCCGGGTCCTAAAACATGCATTTTTTATGGAAATATATAAATATATGTATAAAATCATGAAAAAATTACACAACTAAATTTGGTTTCAGGCTAGTTTGTAATAACATTCTATATGTTTCTAAAAGTTCCTCAAGGAATTTCGCGATGTTATGACATCATCTTCTACCTCCGCAACAACACTGGAGTGACCATAAAATTATATATTTTCGTAATTTGTGTTACCAATTTATTCTGCGAGCCATGCCCATTAGATTAGTAATTACAGTTCTCTGTTTGTTTATCACACATTTTTTACTTACTATTGATGATATAGGTATTAAACAATTGCCAGGACTCACCGCGGGGAGGTGCCTGTAAACGAGTCCCGCCCTAACCGACCCCATCCTCCCTTCTATGGTAGATTACTTAACATTACACAACTTTCATGGCATTTAGTTAAAGTACTCATTAAAATCCTTCTTAGTCTCCAATTTTCCGACCTTTCTCCTTGATTCCAAAACATTCTTGATGTAGCCATCTATTTCTTCTTGCCCCCAAGCCTTTACTGATACTTCGGTGGCAATCTGCCCTCTGCACTTCCCGGGTGTGACATGGAAGTTGAGGAATTTCTAGCTCCAAGTCCCCAGATTCCATTACCTTGGCAATCCTATCGCCTGGCTAACCTTGAAGCACAGGAGGTTCAGTAGCCGGCAGTTTTGCCAATCAATCATATAAATGTAGTTGTTCACATTCACATATATTTTTGGTAAAGTGAAGATTATTTTTATTTCTAAAAGACGACTGTCAAATCCTCTAGGAGTATAAAAGGGATAGTATGAGTCAGTGCTACTGTTGAAATGATGCTAAAAATTCTGCAAAAATCATTGATCGATTTTCGATGGGATTTTAACAGAACATAATAGTATAGTTTTTAGGAAGATTTCTTAGGCTTTCTCAAATTTCTTAGGCTAAAAATTTTGCTGCTTCATAAAACCAATACGGAATATTTTAGTTTTTCAAATATGACGCGCTGGTTTCTTTGAATGAAGAAACACTATTTCATTCTGATTAATAATCAATCATAATCAACTGCGTTATAGCAAGCCCACTGATCAACGAAGGCGTCATAAATCTTCTACGACATATCATATGAGCTAGTAATTCATAACTCTTTCAATAGCAGATATTTCGATCGACCCGTCGAACAATGAAGATTGGTTGATTGATTCGGAACACACGCTATAAGATCTAAGCATTCAGGGCTGGAGAACTTCTCGTGTTGCTGTAGGCGAACTAAACAGGCTTGAACAAAGCTCGAGCAGACCATGGAAATATCTAGAGGCCAATCAATACGTTTAATGTGAAAACTTTGCAAAAATTTTCAAATACTGATATCTGAAGAATCAAATTCTAGCATTATATTTGTGCTTCATGGGTTAAGATATTCTGGATAAATGAAATGTATAATGTGATTTGAACCGTTTGGAGTGCATTTCTTGAGATGTCTAGCAAGGATTGAGCCCAAATTCGAGACTCAGGCAGTGAGTTACTGAGGTTTCCCACCTGCGGACTGGAAATGTGCTCTTATGGGCCGAATAGAACGTGATAACAGATACGGTTCATCGAGTGACTCATACTTTGTACGCGAGTCCCTCGCCGTCAAAAACCAATCACAAATAAGCATCAGAGTAGGAAGCATCAGAGTAGGAATAGAGGGGGAAGTGTAACAGTCTGGCAGCCATTCATCTGTGAGCGCAGCCAATATTCATTGTAATATAAAGAAGCGATCGTTTTACAGAAGTGAGGTCATACGATTTGACTGTCTTTTTTCCATTCTACGTCTGCGCTATTTTAGAGGAAGCACTGATAAGAGTATAAGAGATGAAAAAGCTAAAACATAAAAAGTTTCTGAAACGAACAATACCAAACACGATGTTGAGGACATCAACTTGATAAGTCGACCTTCAAAACTAGTATGGACTACTATACGACAATTATTAAGCAATACGACTTCATGAAAATACACTCTATTATTTCTCCAGATTACGAATCAGCGTAATATTCAGGAACTAAGAAGTAAAAAGTTCTTATTAGTTCAAAGCATCCGATTGCCTTCGTTTGCAACGCCAGGAAGTCAGCTGTGAATGCTCTTCCATGAGCACCTATACTTACTTTTTTATTTCCAAACCATATAGGTTCTTTGAATTTTCATAAATTCGGTTTACTTTTTTGAAGCCTTCGAAGAACATTGAGAGACAGAAACGTTTGTGCGTGAATGCGTGCTAAATGCACGCAATCAGATTTAAGGTTAGAATACGTCTTATTATTCGGACACTTTGTAATCTTTCCGTTGTTTTACTAGTGACCGGCGTTCGACTTTTTGTGCAATAGGAATTGGGTAATGTCTTATTTTTTTCAATTTTTCTAAATATAAAGTGTCTTCTTATCTCGCAAAACTACCTCTGTTTCTAACGATCTAATAAAAATTCGATCGCTATGGGTTCATTGGTTAATTATAGAATTTTTTCCAGTATTCGATGTCGTTGAACATCAATTTTGGTTATATAAAGAAACCAGACTCTCATAATATTTCTTCCATTGTGAATTTGAATGCCGCCAGAAAACGGTGTACATTTAGCCTAATCGAGTCGGTATTATTTAGATGATTCATGAACCTGAGAGAAATCTTCCGTCTCTGCAGATATATATTAATGATTTCAACTAAGGAAAAGTTTAGTTAAAATGCTTATTGAATATACAATAATAGTTATAGCGTTAGACCACAGCTCCAGAGCATATATTTCCGTCCAGCTATTCTGGGACATACAAATTTTTGTTAAACAATATCGAAAAGGTAATGTCATATGTTTTTAATTTCTTTCTCTATTTGTTGTTTGGGAAGAACTGTAGAATTTTTGTCAGCATAGTAAAAAATTAAACCCTTTCCATCTCCTACGCAAATTGTGATAAAACAAATTATATCTTCGTATCTCTGTACACATCTATTCTTACGACAGAAAACCAAAGGATTCATGTATAAGGCAATTACCTTTCATTGCCAAATTTTATACTGCGTTTTTCGAAGCTAGTTACCATTCTTCTTAAAATTATCGTTGACTCATTTATCTCCCAAGAAACTCTGAAAAATGTTGTTTGTTTCAATCAGCTGACACATTTCATCTTTTACAATGATTTTTCAGATATTTTTCGAATTACGTCAGGACACTAAGACAATAACCCTGTTCGAACCGATATACAGTGTTATGATTTCAGGTGCATTCTGTTCTTTCAACACTATACACCCTCATATCTAAATATAGTGTGTTCTTCACAGGCTCACGTATGTTGTGTTACTGATTTCCTACAATCTTCTGGGACTCTTCGGTTGTTCCCCGAAGAGTGACAAATGAGCCTCAGATTTTCACATCAGATTTTTTCAAAGTCACTGCACGCTCATTGTATATTGATTTCTTGAAGGATGCGCTGTTAAAAAAACGAGGTGACGGCATTTTGAGGAGTTCACGAAGATCAATTCGAGTTTGGTGATCAATTTGAGGCTCGTGATAAGTTATCAGACCTTAGCTATCACATCGAGGCTAGTTGGCTCGTGTCGCATTCAAGAACTGTAGCTTCAGATCTAGTGATTTTTTTTTCCTTCGGTTCTTTCCGCTCTGAGAGCTGTTTGAAGTTATTGAGTCGTTGAATTTTACGCAGCTGATTTCGGATGCACATTGGTGTTTTCTGACATAAGAAAGCGATACTATTGGAGTAACCGTTCATTTTGTGGAATTGTACCATCAAACCGTATTGACTTTTAATATGAAAATGGTCAGAAACGAAGGAAAATGCAAATCTAACGTAAAATCATTTTTGGATTGTTTGAAGTTGTAATGATCCGGGATTTCAAGAAATTTGTTATTTCTACATTTGTGAGACATGAAATGTAAATTAATTAAGATGTAAAACAGAAATCTGTAAAAAAAGGCTAAAGAGTTACAAAGGCATTGGCCCTATACAAAATTACTCTGGCTTTAGTGCTTACGGAATGTTCAAATGTTCATAATATGTTATAATACAAGCAGGGGAGCGAGCAAGTCTGAAAATCTTGCCTGCAATTTAGCTGAGTTTGTTACTGCATGAGGTTACTTACAGATTTATTGGAGGTATTTACGTAGCTTAGAATGTATTGGATTAAGTCCACCTTGCTCCTCCTAGTACACCTTTCGTTGAAGGTTTCTCACTGTTGAAGTGTGTGTTAGCATTTACTTCACTTTTTTTTATTTCCGCTTCTATCCTATCTGGGAAGAAATAATTGATACTGGTCGAGGCTGTGCGTATTGCTTGCATTCAGAGTTCAGCAAAGCGAAATAGGTTTAGTTGGCCATTTGGATTGTGGCAAGCGGAACAAAGCCACAGCGCCACGAAAAGGTATTCAACACAGTAATGAATCTCTAAAACATCAAATTCTGCTCATCATTTATGACATTAAGCTATTTATTAGTTACTCAAACGAACATTAAAAGTCATAGCATCTTAAATTATGCACTAATAAAAAAATTGCTATGTTCCAACGTAAAAATATTCAATGGTTTGACTTCATTTTGTATGAATGGCATCATTATAATCCATTTACGCTTGATGTCTCTTAATTTGACATACTTGCAAAAGAATATGAAATACTGCAGTCAATCACAGATCTCCGTGAGCGCTATCTGAAAGGTTTTGAGCGTTATCTTCTTGATAAAATAAGTTGTGCATTTATACAATTCAATTTCGGAGAACAAACGGGGCTAAACATGAAGAGTAATAGATTGACCTTCCTAATAATATTATCGAGCAGGACAAAAATTGAATTAAGTTCAGAGAAGTGCCCAGGTCTTGAAAATCAATGAGAACGCAGTAGGAGATGCGGTCAGCAAAGGAAGACAACTGGATCTGTTTCGAATGTGCCGAGGATAGGTGGTCCGAGAAATCGTGTACAGTGGGACTACTTGATTCGAACACCCTTTAACTCGAGCAATTATTGCAAATCGGAACACATTTGGAGAATAATTTTTATCCTCCAATCCGAACGCGGTGTTGCAATCCAAACTCAAATGCGAGTCAGCTGATGACCAGCAGTCATTTACTAGGTAGTGGATCTTGGTAATTTGGGATTGGAGGTTAACACTGATGATGTGGAGTCGCTTGTGGAGGAACACAAAGCCGAACTTACAACAGAAGACTTTCTTCAGATAAGGGAGGAACAGGTGAAGGATATAGAGCAGGCTATTAATAGTTCGATAGACGAGGAAGAAAGGGAAGAGATTTCAAGTGCTGAAATTAAAAAAATGTGTAGCATGCGAGGTACACAGTAGATTATATTGAAAGGCATCACCCGGATGAAACTGTGAGCAAAAGAGCAGTGAACATTTTGAATGGCAATGTTGTCTCTCTTTGGGAAACTTCTCCACAGAAGAAAGAGAAAAGTCACTTTAGATAAGTTTCTTGCGAAAAAAGAAACCAGCAAGAAACCAAGACAAGAAGAAACAACAGAGAGACGAGAAAGTGAACAGCAGAAGAGAGAAAAAGCTCCAGAAATTGAGTTGCCTTCAGTTTTAATAGATGGAGACTCGCCATCCATGCAGTGATAATCCTTCTACCCTCTGCACCCATTCATCTGTGCCAGCAACTACTTTCATCCACGTAAATCAAAAGTTTTTATTTGAGATTTTTCATTTAAATCCATTCCTATGTTTAGGGCGCAACATCAAACCATACTTTTTAATTTATTTTACATTAATATCAACGGTAAAAAATTGCTTCTCGATTCGAATATTCCCCATTCGAACAACCCAAAGGAACGAATTAAGTCCGAATCAAGAGGCACCACTGTATTGTGAGTGACAGACAAATGGGGTATAAGGAAAGTCGAGAATTCTCCGTTAATTTGCAACTTGCTCCGAAGTTCAATTTGAAATACGCAGTTGCGGATTGCATCTTAGCAAGTGCACCAATTGCCGATGTCTTCATCAAACAGACATTATCACGTATAAAAATTCTTCTTTCGAAAAAGAACATTTCCCGTTGATTGAAGATTGCCTTAGAGGAGTGATAATAAATTCTAGGATACTGTTGTGTAGTTGGATGAAATAAAAAATTAACCAATCACATGAAACTTCATGTAATATTTGTGAAAAGTAAAGTTTTTTTTTCTTAACAACATTGTTTCATGTGCAGAATTTGGAGGCGTGGTTTTTATTGTTGGATGATACTTTGCGTCCTGAGAAACGAAGGGATCAAAGGTTATAAAACGAAGAATGAACGCTCTCAAGAATTGAAATGTTCCTAATGAAGTGTGACATTAGAATTTTATGATAATGCGTTACGGAAAAGGCACCGATTCTCTATAATCCTTTTTGACTGTCAATATCCAGGCCTATGTCATTATTTCATCATACTTTTCGATTGAAAAAATAAAAAACTTTCAAGGCTTCCACGGTGTTGAATATTTTTTTGTTCCACTGAATATTTTGTTTGGTATGTGCTATAGATCATCTGACTTTAATGGACGTAGTGGCACATAACACAGTGGGCGAAGAATTACTAAGCTTCTATGGTTAGGTCTTACATTTTTGTAATAAAAACAGTACCCTTTTTTCATTCTGATTGCTACCTCTACATTGTTGTCAAGTTTTTACTTAAAAGTGTCTTAAAAAGTAAGCCAGTTCTAAGAACTCTATTTATTGTTTTGAAGGCAAAACAGGCATTAGACTGCTAACTCTTGAGGGGAGACTGTAACTAATATTTGCGGAAGATTCAGAACATCATTTCGATTTGTAACCCACACTACCTAAATGAAGTTTATTTCAGCAATAAACCATGATAGTTTACTGGAGAAAATCGCAATTAGCTCGCGCTGGCTATAACAAAAGAAAAACATTAGCTTATGTTACTGGGGACGGGACATCAATTTGTGAACGTACTGCGATCAGGAGTCGCCAGGTCAAATTCCAATAAGCGAAGGTGTTGACAAGATATTTTAAGGGTATCACTCCATTCCTCATAGTTAGGTTGGTATCTTGCTATTTTTGGGATTCTTGCTATCAAATTTGAATTAAAAA
Organism: Platorchestia sp. MABIK; assembly: GCA_014220935.1. NCBI lineage: Eukaryota > Metazoa > Arthropoda > Malacostraca > Amphipoda > Talitridae > Platorchestia > Platorchestia sp. MABIK. Next base: position 65,253 of record JACJUY010003346.1, read on the forward strand.
TGCGTTGAAATGTATTGTTACTGGGATGATGAAGAGTTCACGCATGTCTGAAAGACATTTGACGGTACGCCAACATTAACTTCCTTAGTCACGAGATTTTCTCTCGCAAGATGGTGACATGATTCAGAATGAATGAATGTCCCAATTTATTCATTCAGTGACATTCGTAGATGAGTAGAATTATAAAATTATTGTAGTTATTCGTGTTTCTTACAAACAGGTTGGCTTAGTTTTTCCTCTAATTTTCAAGTTTCACGAGTCACGAGGTAAGTAGCAGCACGCCCATACGTGTGGAAGATAAAAATTTCATTACGAAAAATGAGTAAGGATGAAAGTGAATTTTTACCGTTTTCATTTGAGCGAAGAGTTCTTGCACGAAAGATAGCTAACACGAATAAATTAACTTGAATCAGGGAGATGTGATATCAGCCATGCCGTACTAATAGTGTAGCGAAACAGTGCGTTGTACTTGCGTTAATGTCGTTCATCATCGTAATTTACTGTATTGGTGCTGTTGTTTGAGTGACCAGCGTTGGTTTGTTGACAATCAACGTCTTGTTCATCCTAATTTTATCAAAGTACATGAAAGTTTATCATTATGAAATTATGTTTATGGAAGAAATGTTTATGGCGCTAACCCAAAGTCAGCAACAACTGTAACTAAATTTATTGAAGACATAATGGGAACGACTAATTATACTTCTTTTACTCTTCGTTATTGAACTTCTTTGTACCAGCAGTAACCCGCAGCCGAAAGACGACCTAGAACGATCAGTTGACTGTGACGGATTCTGATGTACAAATGAGTTCCAATAATTGCGTTTATACGATACAGGTGAAATGCAGAGGTTCAAAATGATGGTTCTAATCGGAACATTTAATCGTTTCAGGCCTGAGTAATTTTACAGCTGTACAATTATCTGAGTGTACCGATCCCTTGAACATGAGAACTCATGGCGAGCACACGACCAAGAGCTAAGGGCTCACAACGAGCCATTTTATTGATGTTGATAATACACTGTTGCTCCTGCTTGCAGCCGTGGAAACTTTGGATTTCCTGTTCTGTAGATCTGCCTCAGGTGAAAGGGAGTTCCGCTCGTACAGCTTCTCATGAAGTGTCATCGTCATTCGCATGTGCGAGTCTTGCTTCCCAAGTGTCGTGGGCATATCTCTTTTGCTACTCGCAAGCTGATAGAATGTGCAGCTTTTGGGACGAACTGTCCCTTCACCCTGGAAACGTTGTCAAAGATCCAACGCTGGGAGCCACTCTGTGTAAGACACTTCTTCATCCCGTAGCAGGTACGGTCACCTTCTGATCAACCACTTTCTATGTGTTGTATGTTATGCTCTGAATTTAATGTGCTTATCCAATTTAGTGAGCTATCTCACACATGAGGTAAAATGTGAACATTGCGCAATCATTGTAGTGTCAACTTAGAAGTTCACACTTCAATGAGGAAGTTAACTTTGTTTCATGACCTTAACCGCAAGTCAATTCTTCGCGTAAGTGACTTCAAAGTGAGAAATTGTCAGTAGTAAAAAATAGAATTGTGAATTTGATATGAGCCTAGTATATTATAATCTATAATTCTATGATTCATGATTCTCTTAGGTTAAAGTCTTTTCCTCAGCTCAGCAAGCCTGATACTTTAAAAATACTCAATGCTATGCTGCAACGCTGCGGTAAACGTTCCACTTCTAGGAATCATGCTAATAACCAGGTGTTTCAAATTATTTTTTTCGTGGGCTTTTGTCACTTTGCATTTGGCTGGAGTGGTAACTCACTCTTGCGCTGGGAGAAATTTATCAGATCCGTTGTGCATGTAAAAATTATTTTAAAATACACCATAGGGCCTTGTGAACAATACGAATTGTAAAGCAAAGTGAGTATTTCACAAGTCAAGAGCACGCGAAAGAATAACGAATAAACTACTCGCACAACATGAACAGATGAAGCAGGCGTAGCATATATTCGTCTGACATTATGTTGTGCGAGAAAATGACTGGCAGTTTAATAATATTGACAATATTCTTTGTGATAATATTGTTGCGCAGTGATCGTTTTGGATTCATGTGCGGGAGTTCATTCATTTATTGCCGCTGCATGGGTCAATAATGCACGATCTAATGTTTGAGCGGAATTTTGCAAATGTTGTCATGGTATGCTATTTAGAAAGTGGGAATAAATTTGTATGATAAATATATGAAGAAAACAACGATCAAATACCAAAATATTTTTCGAGGCTTCACCTTCCGCAAACGCATGCTAATTTTTCCCATTTTTAATATAGTTTTTTGTGTGGGGAAGATAAAATACAAGGCGTAACGCTAGCCAGCATTTCCTCAGCGTTAAATAAATTCAGCAACGATTTTCAACTTTTTGCTTGTCATTTTTGCATCCCATTCAGTCCCGTCATGAAACTAGATTTGAGAGAAAAATTTTCACTATACATTCACGTCTGAAGGTTCATGAGGTGAATTGGATTTTTACTCAGTGATACGTTACTGAGCTCAACAACATACACTTGTGCATAGCCTAGTTTTTTATCTCTGTTTTCTAGCGAGTAATAAAACTATACATAAGCATTCTTTTTTATGAGCACGACTGATCAAATTCGCAGAGTGTAAACTGCCGGACGGCAGCACGGCGACGGCAGGTGAAGTAGTTTCCTCCTTCTGCGCTGAAGTTGATGACATTTGCCTCGCTGATGGGTACGTCTACGGAAAAAGTAAGGAGTCATCAATGATGCAATTATTCTAGTAAATTTATTTCATTTTTGTCCGGATATTTTTCCGCTCTTTTGCAGCATCTTTTCAGAGGAACTAGAAACTCTCCTACTATTAATGTACAAATATTTTACCTTCTTGGTCGTCAGCAGTTTCATTATTCTGATACTAGACAACACTACACCATTGTTGTTCAGGAAGTTAAACTTTCTTTAAAAATATCTTAACAGATTCAAATAGTGTTCAATTTGTAGCCGTCAGAGAGAACATGGCAGGACGTATAACAGTAAAGCAACCATTATTAACAATATTTTTTTCGAATTTTGAGTTTGAAATAAATAGATGTTTCCATTTTCATCTTTTTTTTCACACAATATTAAACTGAGTGAAAGTTCAAACACATACAAAATGTAAGATTGAACAGTGTACGAGGATAAATTAGATTAACCCGTTCTGTTCATATGGCATGATATTACAAAAATTTTGTATTCTATTTTCTTCGGCATCGGTATTTTAGCAGGGACTCAAATCGTCGTCACATGAGCCATGCGTAACTTCAACCGGATCATTTTTATCTATTTCTTAGTAGCATGGCCGCTCCGATTGCAATGAGAGCCAAGGAAAAACAAAATTCCGAGACGTGTGTCAGGAGACGAAGCGCATAGCAGGTGTTTCAACCGACCGGTGGAACGATCTAAACACTAAAGCTCACTCACTAACAAAACTGTATTGTTTATAGGAGATTGTTAAGGTTTGAGTAAGCGCAACCTGTCTTCTGAGATTGTGATATTAAAACATACAGTGTAAGTGTATGGTGACAGAAACAATTTTTGCAACAAATGTCTCACACGTTTCGACTCACCTTTTTGAATTGCCCAATGAAATTTAAGGAGGATGTCGTTTAACGAATGAAGTTATTCTGATAACGGTGTATAAATGGGTGCACCAAAACCTGCAAAAACATTTTTAAGGAGGGAGAGCGCAAGCTTACAAACAGCTAAATTAATTGAAAACAAAAATGACAGGAAAAAATGACGCGCTTAAGGACTATTTATGACATGTTTCAAATCCGAGAAAAAACAAACTTATAAACGAGCTAATGCACTTGTCGTAGCTGCATTTATCTGCCAAATGGTAAGTTTGTCACCAAATTTAACTACTTTTTCAACTGAAGTCTATACAGTGTGTGTAATTCATGGAATATTTTGTATCACTGACTGTGTTCCAGTGTACTCTTGGGCTATTAAAGCATCAAGAAATCATTGAGTGCAATTTTGAAACTATGGCTTGAATCATAGCTTTAAATTAACCACAATATCATAATTTGCAAAACCGCAACCAATGCGCCGGACTATTTCTCGCATACGAGTTATATTTGAAGCAGATAGAACCTCACGCTCATGGACTTCTTATTGTGGAGATTTCTTAAAGACAAAGTTTATCGCACAAAACCAAGAACAATTGATGCATTGAAATTGGAAATTGAAAGACAATGTCACGATATTCCTAATGACCTGTTTTGCGACGTTTGCGAATTCCTCGGTGCGCGTTATAAAGCAGCGTTGTCTGGACCAATATCAGTTTGAATATTTAAGAACATGATTCTTTAATTACATTTGTCTTCTGCATTCGAAGCCATTCTATTTTTCTCTATGTTCATAAATTATGTTTTCCTCGTCATTCAGAGTGTGAGTACATTTTTGAGACACCCTGGAGAAACTGTCGAACACAGGATCAATTAAATGAGGAACAGTTTTGCGGCAACTCACAAAAAACTGAATATTATTCATCATGTTTCCACTTTAAAAATTGATATATTGATGATGATATTTTACAGAGGTAAACTGCTATTCGCAGTAACGCTTCTTATTGGGTAGTGCTCAAACGCCGCGCAATCGATCCACTGAGCGAATAGATGAAATAATTTACGAAATCGACTGCTTGGTCATTGAATTGTATTGTCAGTAAAAATAGTCTGCTAATGCAGGAAGTTGGCGGTCAGAGGAAAAAACTCACTTTATTCACACCTCTTTCCTTCCAACAGCTGAAACAGGGGCACCCCTCCACAGCGCATGCGTGTCACCGTTCACACAAAAGTCGTTCGGTTGCATCATGCAGACTCCGAAGTTGAGTGGCTGGTGTGCGGCTCGTCAGTACTGCGTCTCCAAAGGCGGTGACCTCTACGTTCCCGGCACCACGCAGCAGTGGGCTGACGTGTTAGTGTACGCCCCAGGTAAACCAATAAATCCTAATTGAGTTTTGATGTGGAGACTTATTACTTGAATCTTTTATCACAACTTTCGGAAAGCCTTCAACGAAGTTACCCACGAAAGACTTCTGTAAGAAGTGGAGGTCGATAGCATACTTGCGATGAATGCAAAACTGACTATCCTACCTCAGCTACAACTCAAATAATTGAGTACTCGCGCTTAAAAGAAAAGCGATTCATGAGCAATTTAGTAACCGATTAAAAATTATATCAGGAGTTCCCAAAAGAACTGTTTTAGGCCCGCTACTCTTTATTACATACAGTACGTCAACAACTTTGACATCAGAATCATCAGTAGAATTTATACGTTTGATGATGATTCGAAACTTTGTCTTAGCGCATTCACTGAGCAAGATAGAATACTATTCAAACACGTATCAGTCGATTATTCTAATGGACTTAAACATGGCAAATGTGTTTCAACATCAACAAATATTCTGTAATGCACATTGGAAAAAATTATCAGCACTTCCAACGTACCATGAATAATGAGGTCTACTTGAATGGTAGAATTCCATGGGTCTCTCATTCTACTTGTAGGTTTCATTGGAAATTGTAGGTTTACTTGAATGAGCTGTAGATCTACCAAAATATCTTGGCATCACTATCACTAAAATCTTAAGTATTACAAAAATGGGTAACGAGAACAAGCAGAATTCTCGCGTCCAGGAAAAGAAAATTTGTATTAGTACAACGAAACCTAGAATATGCATTGCAATTGCGGTGTCCTTTGCCCTATGATACGACAGCAACAATACGGATATTAATCTGCGAAAAGCAATGAAAATGATTTCACAACTCAGTAACCTCAGCTATGAATGATGAACGATGTCACAAACGGATGACTTCGTTCCATTGAACGCTGATAATAACGTTTTTGCTGGCTAAAACGAAATATCATAGAAAGGTATTCCGACTCGGACTTCATCGACTGAAACAGAAATAACGGCAGGAGATTGATGGGAAAAAATTAGTACAGTTCAGGCCCTAAATTTCTGTCCTGCTAAAATATTGTCGGAGTCCGTAACAATCTATCGGAAAATATCGTCTCTGCTAGCACCGTGAATCAGTTTTAAAAAATCTTGACCTTTAATGGGTTAAAATCTCCCTGTAATTGAACGTACGAGAGTTGACATGAATTTCAGATAAAAAAATAAATTAAATGATATCGGACGTGGAATTCATTAAACGTTTTTAAAACCGTGCATGTGTATGCGATATGTTAACATGGTAACAGGATTATTGTTCCATGGACAACTCCCCTACTTGAACAAATGTCGCCCGCATAATTACATTCGATTTTTCAGGTGATACAAACAATAATCTTTAAATTCTATATTGCCAATATTTGGTAATAACCAATAAGCAAATTTAATGATGAAAACCGTGTATATAACTCATACTGCATTATAATAAGCATAAGCGTTCCCACTGAATGGGAAAGAATCGTCACAGTCAAACACTAAAACTCAAAATTGAAAAGTTACTGTGGGGAACGTTAATCAAACTTTTCGTCAGCCAACTAATACGGAACTTCGGCAAATCATAGGTCTCAACGATTTACCTGAAGCTATAAAATGGAACATTAGATTTTTCTAGTGTTCAAATTCAATTTTTACTTTTATCAGGAATGTTAGGTTCACAATAAGTCTCGACTAAACTTTTGTCTATGCGAGCCTATAATTTAAAAAGGAAGACTAATGTTGGAATACACTCCTGATGAACGTGGAAATTACCTTTACTACACTTCACCATATTTCGGTTCTCCATCTGAAAAATTAGGCCGAGAATTGGAGTCTTCACTCTGCATGCATTTCCCTAAAGGCCGCGACTCACTGGCTAAATTTTCTCAGCGCGCTGACAAGCGTGCTCACGAAATGACCAAATTTCGCCAGCATGCTGACGTTTTCGTGCTCGGAGGTTGTCCGACAGTACGCTGGCCAGCGCCCAGCGTGCTCATTTTCAGTGCCGCATAAAAAGTTGAGGAAGAAGGGACACTGTCATCTCAAGCTCCGATGTAGAATGGACACGAGCGCAAACATTGAGCTTTATAGACGCTTTTCCAGAACACGAGTGTTTATGGAAAGTAAAATCTGCCGCGTGCTGAGGAATAAAGTACTGAGGCAACGTGGTACAAAAACTGTTCAAGAAGTAATGGACATGAACCTTTCTTAAAGGTATTGCAAAGAAAATACAAATACTTCATGCGTTGTACCGAAGACAATTTATTTTATGCGCATCAAATAGTTTACTGGGTAAATCATCGTAGTGATTAAATATTTCCCATTGCTTAGTAATTTAGTATTTAATTACTAAATGATGGGATTCAATATTACATGGTAGTTTAGAGAATTAATACTTCCATTTTATGACTATTGATGTGTAAAATATATTTTCGAAAAATTCCTTTTACCTAATTGCCTCTTATTATTACGACAATATATTTCAACCGAGCACAAGCGACAAGTGAATAATAATAAGAAATTTAATTTAAAACAATAAAGATAGATAAATATCGAAAAAAATACCTTTACATTTTTAAAACTGATATTCACTCGCTGTATAGAAATTGGAAACATCGAACTTTAAAAGCCCAATCAATTTATTAGTTTAGCATTTTGTACCGTTCACATATATTCAAAACCACACGTCCTCTCGCACGATTTGGTCTTTCCCCTCCTCCTTTAATAAATACGACATAAAGCCCCGAATGCATTGAAAGTATCAGTGCGAGTAGACGCTTTTTAAGGTTAAAGAGCTAATTTTCGTGTCTATTTTGTCCATTTATTTCTATTTAATCTTTTTGCCGTCTTTTTTGTTTTAACATCTCAGATGATGATGAAATATTTATTCATTCCCATTTTCACAATATTGCCATTGTGTTTTAATATTCGAAAGATTAGGATGAATGAAATAATTCAATTATTCATATACATGAAATTTCAACGAAGCTTTGTCCATCTCTTTTTCCTTCGTTTGATGGCATGCAGGTTTTTAATAACTAAAAGCGCAAGAGTGCATCGAAGGTGAATTTCTCTCTTGGTGCGTGTTTCATCTTTCGAGTAGCGCACACCCTCCCTCACGACAGTTGAATATATTGACTGAAGCTCGAGCAGCGGTCGGTCTGCCAGCACGCCCGAAAATGTCTCCAGTGGAGCATGAAACTCAGCGCGCTTGCCAGCATGCTCGCGAGTACGTTGGCGAAATTTGGCCAGTGAGTCGCGGCCTTTAAAGTAAGTTTACGCATCATGCTGGTGAGCGGAGTAACTTTTGATTTATATAAGGGGGGTCACTAGAACTCAATTCCCGGGCCGGGTTCATGCGCTATCCTGTTGTGTATAAGTTTAGTTGTGTACAGTGCGCATCGGCGTAGGTTGGAATGACGTCTCGCAATGTATATACGAGAGTGGCGGAGCACCGCGGAACGAGTCTTCGTACCGGCAACTTACTGGCTCATCCTTCGCAATCGGCAATGCGCAGCCATGCTGTGCTGTGCAACGAACTTTTCTCAGATGATGATCCAATTTTAAGGGGGATTGACAGTTCGTTAATTGTGACCTAAGGAATTTAGAATCGTAACACATTTTTAGGGAAAAACTAATCTTGAATAATATGAGAAGTTCTTATCCTCTTAAAACCGTTAATACACAACTGTATTTGTGGTCTGTGTTTTCTTTGTTCATTTTTATTTTGATGTGTAGAGAGTTAGGAATTTAAAATTGGTCGTGACTTCATTCTTACGTAGTATCGATCTTACCTTAAATTTTACAGAACTGATGATGGAGCTGGTCTTTAGATTTTTTTATCATTTGTGTTGCTTTAAGTTAAATGACTAACTTTGTTAGCAATGTCTCCGCTCGCCAATAATTTGTGATTTTTTTATTACAGGTTTTAACTACGTGGGCTGTGTGAAGGAGTTCGGAATGTGGCGGTGGCTGGCTAGCAGCAGGGATCCAACAGCCAGCGGAGACTGGCACCCTCTGGAACCGAACAATAATGATGGCGAAATATGTGGTCACATTTATGTCAGTGCTGACGGCTCGGGACTGGGCGACTATCAGTGCAATGAAAACTGGCACGCAATTTGTGAAGTCACGATTGTACCGTAGATCGAGGCTCTGGATTGAGGGAAAACTCTCATACTTTTGTGTTGTTCACGGCGCAACAACAATAATATCACCTAGAATGCAGCAGTTTACATCGGTATGTCAGTTAGCGCTACTTAAAGTAAACAGGGTGAAAAACTAATGAAGCGAACTTCATCAAAAAGCATGTGTTCACACTTGAGTCGGATAGGTAAATAATTTTTACTTATACGAAAAAAATTTCGGTTTAGAAATAATCTGATCACTATTTCCAAGGTCATTTTTTACTGTTACCCTTGATTTTGATTTGATTTCATTTTCTTTCCAGTAATTTTGGTGTTGATGTATATCAATCAATTTATTTTTTTCGATAAAGTAGTAAATAATTAAATTATTATCGCTAGCGCTGCGGAAAACTTGACATCAGCCTATATGCTTAAAACTTAAACTTGAAGAACTACACGCGCTTTAAGAACGCGCTTTCTACTATGCTTTAAGAACTACCAGTTGAACGTTACTCTATAGCAACAACTGCTGGTAGTTCCCCAACAAAGAATATTTCTTCCTAGATAAAGTAACTCGTTAGTTGGGGAACTCCCAAGTACTTGTTTCTATAAAGTAACATTCAACTTGTAGTTCTTTAAGCATTAAGCAATTAGAGCAAGTATATTAAACATTTGGAAAGTGTACAGCCTTTCTCTCTGGTGTTTGAAGATCCAGCAAATTAGCTCGTTTGAAAACTTGATTCGAAACGACTTTGAATCGTCAACTCCTGAATTACTGCAGCAGAATTAATTTCCAATGTTTGAAACTAGATACTTTAGACTGGACAAGGTTTTTGTAAATTTCTTAAGGAAACACAGTACATAGGGAAAATGAGAAGACTAGTTGCATTAGAATAATTTTATGGTGTAAACTTGCAATAAAATAAGAAAACCACCAATTTTTAGTGAAATGACGAAAAGATGTTTGGCTACATGTAGTACAGCGAACTTCCGAAAAGAGATCAAGGATACAGCATTATCTTCAGCATTATAAAAAATTAAGAGAAAATACAATATGCAATCGTGATAGTTAGGACTTAGAGACGTTTAATTAATTGAAAACAAAATCATATCTATTAGCTTAATATGTGCAGTGGAGTTCAACACATACGATCTCTACAGGCAAGGAGCTTTAAATTCAGTGGATCATACATAAAAAATTTCGTATGAGAAAATGCCTAATGTTATGAACTATTTCAAACATTCGGAGAAAAAATTTTTGATTCCACCGGGTTAATGGAAGTTAGCTGACTAATAAGTCCAGCACAAGTAAAATGAATCAAGTAGGTGCGAAGTGTAATGTATTGTCCGATAGGACTGACTGATAGATGAGTTAGAAATGCGTTGCATGATCTAAAGAGTTGCGAGTACTGTAAGTTGTATCTAATTTCGAGCCCTGTCTGGAGGCAGAGCGTATGTCAAAACTGACGCAAGAGGACGATGATGTTAGAACAATAGCGACGGTCAGCACAAAGACTGAGATTCCAAAAAAATTGCTTCATTAACCTCAATTGAGCCCATACCTGAAAGTTTGCATGAAAATGAGTTGTGGTCATTATCGATAAATGGGAGAAGAAAGATAAATAGTTGTGCAAAGTGCACCGACTAGAAAATGCAGTAAGCGAACATCAAGTACAGAGGTGCTGGATGTTTATCGATCGATTATACGAGTCCTTACTTAGGATTTCTTGTTAGGTGTCATTCGTATGATTTTTTAAAAGCCGTAGTTGCACGTTGAATGCTTGTACATCTGCCAATTACGTATCCTGACCCCATGAACTGAGAGCTTGTTGAAAGTTAGGTAACATCTGGTGTAGAACAGATCGGTTGACATATTTATATTTTACGGTATGCATTCTAATTCTTTCTATTATAGAGGTACGTAACATTATTATGGTTGTTAAACAATTCAAAAATGATAGTTTTGATGCGCATATACAGTTGCTCTAACTTCAGAAATTCCGAGAAAAGAATATTCAAAATATTGTTCCGTTTAAAGGATAACGTCTTAGACTCATTTTCTAACCCTCTATGAAATGTTTTCCTTTTCTTTATTTGACAGCGACCATGTGAAATGAGGAAATTCAGGGAAAAGCGTTGCATTCGAGTTACATAATGATGCTTCTAAGTTTAACTTTATGGGAAATATATCTTTCAAGATTCATTTGAATTGTGTCCATCTAAATGTAGGGAAATACTTGACCATTGCCTTCAACTAAATGAAGACACTAATGGAGATCTAGATGTTAGGTGAAAGATTATGTGGTGGATTCATTCGCTTTCAATTTTTTCTTTAGCGATGTCCCCGAATTCTTTCGCTCCTTCATCGTTAGCCTCGTAGCCCGGCATGTTTTCCTTGCAGCGACTCAGCCAAGCAGATAAATTTGGTAATCCAGTGACATCAATACCTGTTGATAAGGAAAAACTGTGATCGTGTGAATCACTCAGAATGGTGACTCTATGCCAATTCTCTTCCGTAAAGCAATTTCTTGGTTGAAGTTTTCAACAACCAAACGGCGTAAACCTGAATTCATCAGCAAGGTAGTAACGAGTAGAAATTAGAGTAAGTGCAAGTTCCTTTTAAAATTTCCTAATGAAAGCACATTTAATAGTTGCTCACGGAATTGTGATTTAAAAGCCTACGTAGCTGCCAAAATAAAGAAGGGAATGGAAGTTTTACAGTGCAGGTACGCATAATTTCATTATTACATACAACGGTATCAGTTACGTACATTGCTGCGAGTCCAGAACATTACCACACCGCGGATATCGAAAATAAGTCATGACATTTGTGGACTGAAACAAGCCTTGTATTGGGGTCTCCAGAGCGATTAAAAGCGCTCGCCCTTCTTTAAATGCTAGCCTCGTATTCCTCCTTTTTGGATGAAGGAAGAAAGTTCACCCCGATTTAATTTCCTACTCAGGTGTTCAACATGGATACCAGCTAACCGGGAATTACTGTCACTGCGTTCTGGCATTAGTTTTAAATCATTTAAAAACAACGCACAAGAAAGATGATGCCTATTTGCATCAACGTGATTGAAACTAAACGTTCTTCCCTGTACAGTGTACACCCCACATAACTGATTTACTACGCTGCAAATTAGTTACCAAGAAGAGAAAATCCAGTCTTAAGTGTCTTGCTAACACAGTCAGCATTGTCCTTAGCCTTACATAATAGTAACTCATATTAAAATAATAACATCGTGAACAACTTGGTCTGGGAATACAACCAGTAGCTTATGAAATGAGCTACGATCCCTATAACACTACATATAAAGAACTCATCTATATACGATCCCTCAAAAATAAGTTCACCTGTAGCCTCGATGGTAGCAACGGAAGCTACGAGGGCGTGGTCGGCGATGGTGATGTCGGAGCCAGCGACGTAGTCGCAGCCATCGAGATAACCGTCCAACCACCCCAACGCCTCTACTAATTCCGTCAGCTTCTCAGGGTTGGCTGCTTCGTCTCGCAAAATGCTCGGGAACTGAACGGGATTAAGCATTTATGAAAAATTACGAACACGTTTTCATCCTATAAGACGAAATGAAGATGGCTTTATACCTAACGTTCTTTCTTTAACACAAATTTTAAAAACGAGAATTTTTCCAGGGAAAGAAAAAGATAAGAAAGTATGGAGGAAAAGCGAACAGCGGAGGATGGAAATGGATTGATGCTGTCGTCATATTCTTGAAATACAAGCTTGGTAATTTCATCTTTCATTTTAGAATCAACTCGAGTATCCAGCGTCTTTCCCAAATTTAAAACCGATGATTATTCCAATCCTTATAAAAGTTAGCTATAAAGAAATGCATCAGAAATGCCCAGTAATCTATGAAGCCGGCAATTAACAAGTTGAGCTCGTTACATAAACTTTACGCAAAAAGCAGTCGAAACGTACAGCTTATCTGTGAACTTTGTCACGCGGGCCGAAACACAGCCTTAATAGCAAAATCCCCCCCAGTATCTTCGGCAAATATTTTGCGATGTTGTGAGCGTTTTAATGAATCTGGCCAAGATTGCAGAACCACCCATTTGACAAGAAAAGGTAAAATTCGCCAGCCTCGCTTTCTAGCCAGCATCAACAGAAACGAAAACGCCAATAAAACGATGTCATTGTCAACATTGGCCTAGATGAGACTCGGCTGCATCACGAAAATTTAGAGTGATCAAGACCATAGCCTTACTTCTCGTGCACAAGATAGGAAGCATCTCCTAAGTAAAAAGACACAAGAAGTTTGTTCGAGAAGGTGCAAGACAGTTTTGAATTGGCTGAAGACTGTCGACTGTCAGCTACAGATCGACCGTCAAGTTTTTTCTGACGAGAAGATTTTTACAGTTGATAGGGCGTGTAACAGACGTGAAGATTCATGGATTGCCTCTTCGAGCCCTGACGTTCAAGCCATGTTGATCATTGAGGGGTGAAGAAGCTGTGGTTTCGTGTGAGAGTGAAGTCTTTACCAATCTCTTCGTCGATAACAAAAAATGAAAACCGAATTCTTTCATGGAATAACAGAAGTTATTCCATGGATAAAACCCGATCCGGTGTGCGATTCTGGAAGAAAGACTTTTGGCCTTCCAACGCATCTGGCTTGAATCCGTTGGGTTACTATTTTTGGTCGCCAATTGAGGACAAAGCTTGTGCAAAACCTGCCAACAGCGTGAGAGCCCTGAAGAATATCAAAAACGCCGTGGTGTCAGTAGAATCGGCAGAAGTTATTCGCACCTGTCCAGTTTTTGAAAGCGTGTACAAGCCGTCATCATGAGCTAAAGGAGGTCATGTTAAATTAAACTTGTTTTTTCCTAATCTGCTAAATAAACTGTCGAAATATCATTGAAATAGGTTAATTTTTCCTCAATTTATTAGGACTTAATACGTAGCTTGCGATACGACCCATGGATCCATGGGTCGTTTGAAAACTTTTAACAATTTTTTAAAATTTGTGGTATTTAATGAATTCAGTTAATGTTTAGTATTCTACAGCGTCCTTCGTCATGTTGTGCTCAGTGAAATGCTCTGCTTCACACAATCACCGGTGTATGGCTACAAATGTTTGATTTGATGTAACATGTATTTTAGGAAATTTTACGGAATTTTACTGGACAAATAAAATTACTATTCACTAGATTCATTGTCGTTAGTATCTTTGCAGTCGATAAAATGTTTAATGTAATAAACTAATTTTATTCTTTGATGTTATGGAATATTTAGAAAACCGGATTAAATTTTTAAGTCCCAATTACTCTTCAACGAACCATTTCCGGCCCCACAGTTATTGAATGAAAAATGTTTATTTCAATAGTCCCAGCCTTGTGGTGAAGTTCGTTAAACAAAGCGCCGGTCACCCTGTATATTAGCAACGACAACAGCTAAATGGGAATCACGATGTACACTCTCTATACGTTAGCGAATGAGGATGTTAGAGTACATGTCTCATGCGCTGGCTCGCATGAGGTATGTATTCTAGAGTACATGCCTGGCTTCGTCCTGCCCACACCGAGGCGCAGTGTCACATTGTTCGCACGTGATAGAAGATGTGTAAGAATACCCTCTGAAAAAAGCATAATGCACAATGATACATTGAAATAAGGTTGAAAACCTTTCGTATTCGGAAAATTTAACGACTGAACTTACAAATCTCTCTTGGCTCACCACGTAATCGCTGAACCTTTTGTACAAAGTGCCCAAGTCGAAGTAGAGAGCCCTGTCGACGATGGCTCTGGTTTTAGGTTCCTTCGGGTAGAGGCTGTCGTCTTCGCCGTATTGGTTGACCAGGTAAGCGCAAATTGCTCGGCTGTAACAGCATAAAAGCTCTGAAACTGTTCCTCGTCAAGGAATATTAACAGTGTATATTGATGAAAAATAGTCTCTCTACGCTTGGTGTTGCTCAATAAAATTAAGGTGAAGAACATCATCTTCCCAAAACAAATAGCACTGTCATATATTTCCAAATGCTGCGGTTATACCTAGTGGAGTAATTTATCTTGAAAAAATTTAACCCGAAAACAAAGGAGAACTTGCTCCTGCTTGCATTTTATTCTAAAATTCGGTTCAGCCATGTCTTGGTTTATAAAATATTCAAGAGATGAAATTGAGATTGTTTCTCTCAGTAACGTAATTAGCTCTCGACACGTCAATTAGCCTCTGACATGGTTGGTCTATTAGTACACCTCGTATGGTTTGTCTATTAGACGCCTCGTATGGTTTGTGTGTCAATTAATGACATTTTGCATTAAGAAATTTTTAAAACCCAATATGTTGTAATGCATCTGTATCAACTTTTTGGGAAAAAACGGCTTTTCTTTCTTTCTTTCTTTTCTTTTCTATATGATAGCCTATCTAAGATGATACTGTTCTTTAAATCATGCCAGTACCTGCGATTGTACTGCAGCGAGACGGTATTTTAATTTTGTGTGATGCATAATTTAAGTTGCTGTGAAGATTGATTGTGTTTGACTTGGAACAATAAAGTTGTAAAGATTATCTACAAAATGCAGTTATTTTAACAACATATGAAAATTCGTTTTTTCAACTGAACAATGATAATTATTTCACTGCAAAGAGCTTAGACTGTTCTCAAAATATTCCATGAAAAAAAAGATGCTATACCTTTCGTTGGTAATTCAAAATATTTTTACGAATCGCTAGAGAAAAGTATTGTATCGTGTCAAACTCATAGGGGAAATTGTGCTCAAGATAATGTGATAGATTTTCTTAGAAGAAAATAATCTCGAACAGAAAAGTAACGTCTGGACATCACCGAATTTTAAGCATCATTCAGTTACAATTGCGTGAACACGTGGGTGGACTGCTATGCTTATCTAGTGCTTCACAATACGATAATACGTAAACGCTTTGGCGATGAACAAAAGCCTAGGGGCTTCATATATACCTCTCCCACAGGTGGAAATCGCCATCCACGAGCGTTGGAACCGTGTGTTGGGGATTGATGGCGAGGAAGTCCGGATTGTGCTGCTCGCCCTTCATCAAATCCAACACGTTGAGGTTGAGCTCAAGCCCAAGTGCGCTGGCAGTGAGCTGGCAGGCGCGGCATGGGGCCGACATTGGGTTGAAGTAAAAATCCATTTTTGTGTGCAAGATCAAATTCGGGACCTGGTGGTGAAATTCAACGTGTTGTACATTGACACGTAGACAAATGTTTAATACGATTGTTGAAGAATTCTTGATGGGAACTCACATTTTCCATCATCACTTTGAAAAGGGTTTAGACAGAACCTGCTTTTGTGTGGCTGCGAAAGAGTTTTAAAATTTCTTCTTTCATTCTCAACCCTTTCTTTCCGCACAAACTGAACTGCAGACTTCGTATTGAATTCGGGCATTGTTCTGAAATGGTATGTCAGCTGACTGGCTATCTTTGATAGACACTGCACAAGTTAAGACTTTCTCAATAATTCAGTGCTGGCCGCGATATTGATTCCTTCAATAAGTTATGCCCCCACGGCACGGCGCTCGCACAACTCCCCAGACAAGGCATGACCTTCGGACCAGGAAATCGTCTCTCGTACGATATGCTTAAAACCCTAAGGCCTATATGTCAACTCAGAAATGTAAATCTGCAATAACAAGTTATTAACATTAGTAAATATTTCCCAAAATGAATCATATGCACTGTGGATGCACAACAATTCAGTTAAACCAATTGAATGCTCTAATATCCAGCAGGTTTATAAAATTTCAATTTCTTTAATACACAAAACTGAAATCGTGTGTACGAATTTACTTTTGAAGGATATATTTTCATCGATATTGGTATTCACTGAGAAATATTCTGGGCTTGCAATTTTCTTTCACTTTTTCAGTAAGCTGCGTTTGTTAATTTTAACCTGATCCACAAAGTGAACATTCAATTCAGTGACTAATATGCGTAATAAGGCGTGCATCGATGCATCAAAAACAATGATAATGAAAAAATCTAGATTCCAACAAATCATCTCTGAACACATTTGATCTTTAGTGCGATCAAGTTGGAAATGTAAAAAATTGATCTTAAAATTTAATGCGAATAGTTCTTACACGAACTTCATTTATTTTTCATGCTAAAAATATTCTCAAAAAATGTTTGAAAAATAAACCATGGACAAACTATTTGGCAATAATCGGTGTAGTATAAAATAGTTGAAACACCGTCTAAGAGATTAAATAAGGTTATAAAAAATGTCACCGCTGTTGTTCATGGTTTGGTGAATTACTGAAATGTTGCTCAAGTTTCTTTGGTGAAATCTACATAAGTTACTACCTAGAACGTAAATCCGGGCTCGTGAGTAGGAATGGGGTCAAATTATCACAAATAGCACGAAAAAAATTTTTAATGATACACTTCAATTTCAAATTTCCATATTAAATTGCTCATTTGAAGAAAATGTACAAGATTTATAAACCAACAAGTTCGTGATCTCTACTCCATATCACCGATCGAGAGCTGCGAAGGTTGTAAAATTACATTCTTTCATCGCTTTTGGTGATAGTCAGGTTTCGATATTGAAATGCATGTATACACGAAGGACAACAAATTCAATTTCATATGAAGGCTACCTCACTTTTGCTGAGGTAGTTGGAGAACACATTCACTTTTTCAGTTGAGGACAAGTGTTGTACAACGAACTAGTAGTCTTCAGTGATGAATATCAGTGATCTGCTTTGGTAGTGTACACAAAGGCGCTGTACATATATTTGAGAACAAAGAACTTGAAAAACTGGATAGCAATAAAGCTTGCATAACTTAAGCAAAGAAATTGCCTTTCATAGCTGTAAGCGGTAAACAATGCATCCATTGTAATCCCATTTAGGGCATTGCAGTACGCTGTAGAACTCCGCCAAATTTCAAGAGGTTACGAAGCTTCGAAGTGAATTGAATGTCATCTTCCATTCCGGCGCATAAATAGCGAGAGATATGATGTCGAAAAGTCTTTTCATCATTAAAATGAAATCTCTGGACCTGTGAAATTCACTCATGCTTCTTTGTATTTTTTTCTCTCGTTCATTAAATGCGCTTCTTCGTTTAGGAAATGTTCCACAAGAAGTAAATTCTGAAGTGCATTTTCGAAAAAATACAGACTCTTTGCTGATTTTAACCTATTTTAAACTTGAACCTATAAGAACTAAGCTTAAACTTATTCTATCGCTAAGATTTACGTTGCAGATTAACTCGAAACGCCATAATTTTTGTAAGCGTTCTGTTAGTGGAATTAGAATGTCTGTTTCAGATACATGTAGAACACACATATTGTAAGTAGTAATGATTCGTTTCAGAAATTGAAGCTTTCTTCTATCAGCACTGAATTTTGGACTGTTTTATCTCGAAACTAATGCCCATTGATAATTTTCATTCATCATTTTGCTTCTATTTCAACAAATAGTTCATAGACTCCAGAAATTTTTGGCCATCTTTCCTAAATGTGACATTATTTATCAGAGCGAGAACAAAAGACCTCTAAAAATTTGAGCTGTATGGGAAAATGTGTTTGCACACATTTTCGTTCTGTGGTTAAATTCTTGAGCGTTCGCTTCCAGATGTGAAAATTGCCATTCCTGCTTATTCAGGGCAGTCTCCTCCATTTGCTACGCAATGATTTTGACCAATTTCTTTTTTCAGAAAAGGTTGTTTGTTAGTGTAGGCTGCTACTATTTAGTGACAGCAACATTTCTTCAGGGCTATGTCACCAACTGGAGAACCTCATTGGACTCTATAACGTTCATGTCTGTTACTCAATCGACATGCATCATTTGGATCACGGCACAGACCCTCATCGATTATGTTATCCTGTCGAAGATCTTTAAACTTTC
>JACJUY010003347.1:0-32780 GCA_014220935.1 Platorchestia sp. MABIK
ATTATATTCGTCTTGACCTCAGTTTTATGGGCCTCTCACAGTTTTAGGACACACAAGCCATAAATTGTGAATAATGCAAGAAAATGCCGTGACATAAAAAGGACATTACAACTCATTAGAAGCTAATCCAAATGAAATATTGATTAATTTGTTCATTAGAAATTGTCAAAAGTGTGTAATTGAGGTTTCATGTTCTCTTCTACGAAGGTAAGTCACCATCATGCACAAATATTTTCACTGAACATATTAGCGGACTTACCAACAGAAAGGGAATGTTAATTGAGGCTATCCGCAGAACTTTCCTTTCTTTTTCAAATTGATCAATCCAAATGGACAATCAATACAAACTAGAAGGAATGAAGTTATAGGATGATCAACTACAACTCAGAAAAATGAAAGTAAAACATTTAAGACGAAGCCAGCGTTAATCGTTTGTTTTCTCGAGGTTTTGAAAAGTCATAATAGTCTCCGGTGATGGTGAAAACATGGATATGGAAAACTATCACTCTATCTCAGTACCGTTTCATGTTTCCAGCCTCTATGCGGATGCAGATATCGAAAAACAAATGGGTCAAAGCGAAATGAAAATTTCAGATATCTAGCCAACGACGCTCTACTTACTATTAAGTGAATTCCAAAATAATATGCCTCCCCCATTAAAAGGCACATTTAACTATAGTTTTACGTTTTTAAAAATTAGCAGTCGTCTATGAGCCAATGAGAACCTGTTTTGAAAATATTAACAAACAAACGTGCAAGTAAACTGGACAAAATTTTGAATCAATTTCTTTATCCATGTTTTTTGACATCAATTAGGTTGGGTAGTCTAAATTTCAAAACCACCAAAACTGCTACGCAAGGTGTACTCTGTTCAGTAAATAAAATATCCACGATGTTCAGTGTATGTTCTAGGAAATATAAAGCCTGAAATTTAATACCACAAAAAAAGTTTTTGTGAACACTTTTCTTAGAAAATTGAGCGATTTATTGTTGAAAAAACATGCTCATGCAATGGTGGTTTGAAACTAACGAATGACGAAGAATTTCAAAAGCTTAGGCTTGATTCTCACAACTTCTATGTGCTGCTTCTTCCATTTTCAGAACAATTTAGACCGACTTACTTGAAGCAGCCCTCGTTTAGCACGGAGTTGAATAAAACAATGCATATATTACGGTAACAATATCCTCACACTAGCCGACTTTCAGTTGCGTAAGCTGTTGAACACTCTGTATTTATTTGTGACTTACTCAATTATGTTCGCCTGACTCATTCATTAATAAATTGCATGCTATCTAGCAATAATTTTTACCACGTACTTCAGAAATATACGTAACTTGCTCAAATACGCGGGATATTGGACATCTGCAATGGACAGGATGTAGACTGCTACTTACTAACCATATAATTTATTGACACTTCTGTAATTTTTATTGTAATTAACGTTTCAAATCGAAAACTTAGATTTTTAAACTGCACAAATCTCTCCCTTCGTTCTAACAGTGTTATGGAAATGCCGTTTTTTTGCAGTTCAATGCAATGTTTGAATAATTAAGTAGTCGACAGCGGCGAATGCTTTCAATATATGTCAGGGGAATTTCATGAACCAAATGTTCTAACCAAAACTTTCAGCCTTTATGAAAATTTATGTGTGAACACTGAACAGCCAATGAGGGATTGTCCGCATTGCGTTGTTCAATATCCAAAACAAAAGATGCTCTGAAATCCACAACGTTGTTACGAAAAATTTACCGTTTTTTATACAAAGCTTATAGCAACAAACTTATTAATTGCCCCAAATAAAGCCCTACTTTACAGGACTTACCTCGTACGTGGAACTGAATTAATGTGGAATATATCAACATCTGAAAAAAATAACGTATTTACACAAATTGTAACTTTGCTCCATAGCACAATAACCAACATGAAGGCCAAACTTCGAATTTTTAATTCCTCAATTTTAATTTCGATGTATATAACAACGCAAGCCTCGAACCCAGTGGAACTGTGGCATAGTCCTAAGTCTATAAGAAGCGCGAAAAATTAAAACAATGGATTTTAAAATAAACTTCAACCTAACTCTAAATTTTAGGATGAAAATATTCCAAAGATAAACCAGACAAGGAGGCCTCAAATGCTCAATGAATGGAAGCATCTTTTTGAAAGATCCTCTGGATCTTTTGAACTCATTAGCTTTTAACCACTCATTAGGGGTTAACTCGTCAATTTAACTTCGAAATTGATTTATAGACATATATACACATTCCCTTGTTTTTTCATTTCCTTTCATTGCAAAGTTTTTATTTTCGATTCCGAAAGCAATGTTTTTGTTTAGAACTTTCACTCTTTAATGAATGAAGTTTAAAATTCGGAGAAGAAAATATCAGTTATTCTGTGTGAGGATCACAAACTGAATAAATTAGCCCCATGTGCAACCACCCATGAATAACATAAATTTGAGCCCTAAATTCCCAATTTTTACGCATGTATTTAATCCGAACAGTGTTGGCAAGATTTATCCTTTAATTCCTCAAGGTAAGAACGGGAATTGCAGAAAGGTCTACATTTCCAGTTACCCTTTCCAATGCTCCCCGTGCCACGGTAATGTAAAATGCCATCATAGGTAAAATTTGAACACAGGTAGTAGTCATTTAGGTACTAGGCTTGTCAGAGCCAACGGTCAAAGACTCTTCCTCGTATAGACGTGAGACGAACTTCTTTCGTCATTTGGTTGCCAAGCTACGTGCCTCGAAACCACCCACTTGCAGCAGACAAAAACCTCCAACAATTTCCACAGTGCTGTGCCTGAGTTCTAACTCGCTCGCAAGAGTTCCCTAATTAGCAGGCTTTTGCTGGTCACGTTTTACGCCTATAAACAAATGGCAGCATGGCACAAGGCTCAGCTTCTGACATTTCGAAGTAACTCTGGGTATTTTTTCCATTTAAGGCATTCTACTGCTTCACCAGTCTTTTAGTGGGTTAATAAGCGATGTTCCAGAAAAATCATAGCAGTTTGCCTTACAATAATGGAAATAATTTTGAAATTCGTAATTTTTGTTATAATATAATCACGTTAACTGCTAGAAAATGCGGGTTTATGATCGATTTTCACAAAGGAGCAAATATAATTATTTCAGCAAATGACTGGTATAAACATAAATTCCTAAATTTAGCTTACAACTAAGAAAAAAATGTATTTATTCTATGTCGACCAGTTGCAGTAATTTCTATAAGAGCGTCCACTTGTGATGCATTGAAATGTAAATACGAGCATCTCCTTTTCCTCCGATTTACTTCTCACTCTGGGCATAACGGCAAATGGTATATGTTATTGCATGTGTTACACTATGTGAATGAGTGAATGTTAAAACATAAATACATAAATTTAATACATATATACACTGAAATTAAAATTATTCAGCAATAGTAACTATCAGACTCCTCGTAGTTCCAACCTTTTTAGCGAGTTTGCGTTTAAAACTAAATTTAAATTTTAAAATTTTGCACGGTACCTTTTTACTCAATACGAATTTGATTTAATCATTCGTTGAAAACCTAAATTTCACTAATAATACGGATTTCGTACATCATAGACATAACTTCAACACGGCGCGCGAAAAACGTTTTCTTCTGCTGCTTTGTTAGCCTGGACAGATTCAGAAGAGTTGGGCAGGAAACAAGCGCATGGTTGACGTTCTCTCGTCCACAAGCGTTCAAAATGAAATCATGCACTTAAAAAGTGATACCTTTTACCTTGTAAACTGGAATCGCTGTACATCAGAAGTGTGATTATATCCAGATACGCTTCAACTTCTTGAGTACTTGGGCGTAACACGGAACGGAGACACGGTGTAACAGGGAGAAAAATGGAGACCTATTTCACCAGCCGTCTGATGATCAGGGTGACTGTGCAGTCAGGGATTGTTGTGTATACAGCAACACCAGACACAAGCCTACGATTGAAACGTGTTCTGTGAAATCTTCCTGACGGCCTACAGCATACAGTGGCCATCTTTAGACCATTGCTTTCTCAGCATTATTGTGAGTTATTCGTTCTTCGTCTTGGACCTTGGATGAAGCAGAGTTAGCTGCAAAACTAAAGTACATAACTTAACAGTTTTTAACTGTTGTGGCTATCTTTAAGTTTTAACAGTTTAGTTGCATAACTAAAGATTTGCAAGCAAACACAAAAAATGTGCACTCTTTCGCAAAGCTAGAAGTTCGATTTGAATTTAACTCAGTTACAAATTTTCAGATTATGAGTGGCTAGGCTTCTTAGACCAACGCCTTGAACGAATTTATCGAATTCTTAGAAATTATCAACAATTCCTGTAGGAGATGTATCAATTTTTTAGTTCTAGAATAAATTGGTAAGTAACAGCGGGTGGATGGAATACAGGCATAGAATAAATTAAACAATCAAAACGTCCGTTTTAAAATATGTCATTTCGACAGTCCACCACAGCTCAACGCGCGTGGCAACACTCTGGACCCAAATGGCGCCACAAGGGAAGTTATGAGTTGCGCATCTCGTTGTGAGGATTGAATGAGAAAATAATGTTCGAAGCAAAGCGCCACCGTGTCCGATATGTTCGATATGCAATGAGGCTTGATCACTGAAGCGCTCTAGCCAGGGCGTCCGTGTCGGGAACAGACAACATTGTTGGTATGTCAAAAACTTGAGAATTAAATATTATTACATGCTGGTAACTCAAACATGGTTGAGGTGTGCTCTGCAAAGGAGAACAACGAGCAAAATTCATAGCTCACCGTCCATGATAGACTAGTGTTGCTATGGATAGTTGATCGTAAATGCACTGTGTTACCACAGGTGACTTACAATGAGAACAACCATCTCCAGAAACCACTTTTAGCAAAACTGTCAATGGATGTTGCATCCTGCAGCCACTCGTGGCAAAGCAGTCTCCCCTAAGCAATTGGCGTAGCCACAAAATACTAAACGTGTTATTAATTTATCCTAAGACTGTCTTAGAGGAGATTTATGTACTATATCTTGCTCTCTGAAGTTTGATTTCAGGTGAATAGCTTATTTGCTTCGATGGTTATTCACGTTTTTCATTTTCAAATTGCAGTTAAGTTTAGTGTTTGTGATTCATTTGTCCACGATTGTATTATTCAACTGAATTAAATTAATTCCTTGATAACTCATAAGGTTTAGTCAAACTTACATTTTTCCCAAGGAAAACTTGCAAGAAAACTTCAAGTGTATACTGTTTTTTCTCACTATTCGAATTGAATGTAATTGGGTAATGAACACAAGGTAGAAAAATTAGGCGATATTTAAGTTGTATTTCTCTGAAAACTTGAGAAATTAAGGATGTAAGAACTTTGAATTTTTGTGATTAACAAAAATGTTTGAAAATTATCAAAGATAATTTTCAAGTAAATAAAAAGAAAATTTTCAAGATTAATTCAAGTCTCGAAAATATATTTGAGCTCAACGCGAAGCTCGGACTTCTAGCTTTGCGAAATAGCGCACATTATATGTGCTTGCTTGCAAAACTAAGTTAATCCAAGGTCCAAGACGAAAAATGGAGAACTCACAATAATGCTTTGAATGCAAATACTAACAGTATTTCACATTTCCTATAAACCTATTGAGATGTACAATGTAGAATGCCCATTACGTGATAATTTTTACCTGCCTATTAACTCTAATTACTTTCACTGAGTAAATTCAAGCCTTAAAAATATGTTAATGAATATTTTTCAATACTTTTATACTGAAAGCGGGGGAATCATTTTCAAATTGAGGAGTCTGCTGGCGAAGAAATTCTGAGAATCCGAACCTAACAATTAAGTCTCATTACTTCAAATATCTCCAAGGAATGTCTCGAAGAAGCTACTAGACACACGACCTTTAATATTTTATCTTATTTAGCTATTTTATAATCATGAGACCTCTTTCATAATCTACCTGACCATATTTTATTTCTAGCCGAATTTGCACCCTGACGCATCATCCTTTGAAGTTCGCTGCCGGGTGGCAGTTCCGTCCCTTCTCTTTCTTTCGAATGTCGGTAACAGCATTATGTCAGCGCCCTTAAACTTACAGTAAAAATTGTAATAACGCTAATATGAGTTACCAGTTTGGGCGTCAAGCGGTTAAGAAAAAACGTTTTTCAAATTTGTGTCACTTATTTTCATATTTTTAATGCGCAGAATTTAATTGACCATTCTAAAATTATGATACCATTTTAGCTTAAGTTGAAACCGTGATTTACTCCACAGTTCCTTTTATAGTTTACCACCTAGAAGGAGATAAATATAAATTATTTATTTACGAGAGGAAGTTTTATGAATGCTATATACACAATCGTTTTTTGTGGTTACATTTTCACTGCATGAAAAAATGAAAAATCTAATTTATTATTAATTGTTCGAGTTTTCTGATATAAAACCTATTTTGGTACATTGAAATATCTCATTAGGGTTTATTTTCTCCATGATCCTTATGAAGATACCAAGACAAATGAAACATCCAAAATTTTGCTTGTTAGAGTAGATATTTTACGGGCCATATTAATCCTTCAACCAAATATCATTCAAATTCTGATAGAAAATAATCAGTTCTAAAACATGTTATCACTTACATCATTATGGAGTATCAGCGGAGCCGTTCAGCAAGTGTTTCGATACGAAGGGAAGTTTAGA
Organism: Platorchestia sp. MABIK; assembly: GCA_014220935.1. NCBI lineage: Eukaryota > Metazoa > Arthropoda > Malacostraca > Amphipoda > Talitridae > Platorchestia > Platorchestia sp. MABIK. The sequence continues at coordinate 6,674 of JACJUY010003347.1, forward strand.
ATACTGTGGAACAGCAGCAAAGTCTTTTCAACTTCATCATCGCATTAACTCTCTGCACGCCGAATCTTATCTTAAAATTTTAAAAACTTCTGTAAAATGTCATACAAGTAAACGTTTTGCAAGTGCAAATTTCAGAATATTATCCATATTATGGCAATGTTTATGAAAAAAATACATTAATGATTCATTTATGACATATTCATCAAACACCATAGAAAAATAGCAATCGTTGAACTTTTCTTCAGTCCAATTATTTTAGAATATTATTTGTTTAATTAAAGACTTCCGAAGAATAATATGAATTCAAATGTACATCAGAAGAAAAAGAAAAACCATAGAAAAAAATATCAGAGAGCATTTTAAGTTCTTTCATGTAAGAGCTTGTGCTTTCCTTTGCGAAAGCAATTTCATTTCAACAAATGTTGTACACGCCTTATGTGCTCTGCTGAATAATAACAATAATAATAATAATAATAAGAGTTTAATTCATAAAGGCAACAACCATCTAGCGCCCTTATATGCTAAGCTGGTGATTGATTGACTCATTTATGGGGCTCAGAAGTGAAAATTGAGAAACTTACGACTCTAGATAATGGGAAGTAATAGAAGTTCTTAATGAATTTTTTGAAACATTTCGAGTGAACTTCATTCCAACCCTCCCAACATTGACCTCAAGCACTCATTCCCAACATTCACCTCTAGCACTTATTCCAACCATCTCAACATTGACTTTATTGGACATTATTGGAATTTTATTTCGCTGGAATTCTGGGTGTTGTGCTTTAGTTCACTCCCTAGTGTAAGACAACATCCATTTTATATCACATGCTGAAAACCTGTCATGCTGGAGAGGATATATTTTTGCTAACGTCGGCAAAATATGATAATGAAATCCGCTGAAATTTTGCTATAATTTTCTCAATTTTTATTATTACATGAGTCGTGTACCCATTATCATGACAAAAGAGATTTCAAGAGAACGAAGTGAACTAAATTATCGCATGAAACCAACGTATGTGTGTGACGACCATCTAATTTAATGCGTAGGATGATACGCAGAGTTTTATCCTGAACTTCAAATTTGGTACATGACAACTTGGGCCTTTTTCTACGTTGGAGCTTGGAGGTTTCTTCGTAAAAGTAGGAAATGCAAAAGAATAGCAAATCTTTGATGCTGTAGTCCTACTTACAAAGTTTAAAATCACACACAACAACCCTCAACAGTTGCTGACTTTCATGCATACTTCCTTTATGCGATTGATAAATGTACCACATTATAAATCTCTAAGTACCTCTTTTCTCCTTGGAATCGGAGACTTTTGGAGACCATCAGAAAAAGTCTTACCTGACATACACAGAGCATAGGCGTAAAATATAGCACAAATCTTGTTTTTTATATAACATCGAGCTTCAGTGATACAGTTCTTCATCTTGGAAACCACAATAGCACTAACTATTATTTGGCTCTATAAGTACAATTTCCAACCCGAAAACGAAGCAAGGTGTAAAATACTTCTGATCGACGTATAAGTAATATAATTTTCTTCAATGTTATGTTTCACGTATTCAATCTCTCTTAGGTAACTACAAAGCAGTTCATTTTTAACAAAATTCATTCACTAATAACTAAGACCTCGAAACACTGAGCAGCATGCACTAAAGTTTTTTGCACACAATTCCTGCACACTCCACAAAGCTCATTACGGGCAAAAAGTCTCATCCTGAACATAACATAAATATTTAGGTCTCATTTTCAAGAAAAGATCCTGCCATGTTCGATATACGTCGGTGCTCTTCACTGGAGAGAAAATAAATAATATAACTTCGATGTTTCGTCCACCCGGCCTCAACCTTGCAACACCATAACACAGCAGATGTCTCATCCCCATTCTTGGGAGCTCACGCAAGAGGATCCAATCCTCTTTCCGTCCAACTCGATTATCGTGCGAACCTAGCCCAATTATGCGATTGGTTGCTTCCGCTCACTTGCATAATGACGTTAGCTGTCGAGACGTCATTGGTCCAGCTTCTACCGACAATAGCTTGGCGCTCGAAACTTTATGAAACCATAAAAGAGATCCGGCAATGTTCACAATGACGGTACGTTGCAGAGCTTTGAACATTGCGTAGCGATTGTTCAAGGTCTTTGGCTTCTAAAATTTTTTAGATAGGATTTTGGTAATTCAGTGAAGTAGGATTACGATGGCGTTTCTGCTAACAAATTTCCGCAGTAAGCTTAATTTTAACGAATTTAAAACGCAGCTCATTAAATAACCTGCCAACTCGAATGTTGTTAATTAGTTGATAATATAACACATGTAAAACTAATAGAATTATTTTCATATGAGGTAGCTCCATGCCAGGCTTAGATTTTGGATTTTTTGTGCAGTGATGAATAAATGTAAATTTGTAAACCATTTTCTGTAACTTCAGAAATTACGTCTCCATTCGTTAACCGCACCGCTAATTTTGAACAAATGTCGTATTTAGACGTTTCATTTTGGGAATTGTATCTAGAAACTCTGATCAAAGTCTTCTTGGTTAAAGCTCGCCTTGAACTGATCCGTCACTCTAGGTGGAAAACAGAAATGTACCTTCTACGTAACGTCAGGTGATCATACCGTCACACAGTCATTAAGTTGTAATGTCGTCTACTGAATGTATGATCATAACTCATCCCTATATCAATTTTGTTCATCGAATTCAAATTGAGCATAGATCAATGATGAATATTGTTAGTACTGATCTTCAATTCCAATTTCGCCTATAATTATGCAAATAAAATAAAAACCAAGAAATTTTTACCAGCATCGAATTTTACGTACGATCGAAGTTTGGCTATTTATTTGAGGGACAATGATTGAACTTTCATCCCCTGGTATTGAGGTGATTAAGATGCCCACATATTTTTGAGCTAACATCAAAAGCTTTAACAAGTATATTCTATAAGTCTACTTCTCTTACTCCTTTTCACATAGGTTCCTTGTGAGATCCTATACTTTCTGTTTACCTTAGCTGTTGAAATATTTTGAGAAAACAGTTCTAGAACCCTTGGCATATTTACCGCATCTAGCAGTTGCAGACCATATTTCGATTCACTAGGCAATCTTGCTGTTCCGAGAAATTCAAGCTCGAATTTTTCCCGCTTCCCTAAAAATAACAAAGGAAACGGACTGGTTTGTTTAAACCCTGCGCCAGACTTCATAAAATGCTTTACGAGGCCAAGAAAAATCCTTGGCCGACCGCTGTTCCTACTGCTGCTGCTATCACTGAATGCGTGTGTTGTTTAGGGTAAGCAAAGTCTGAACAGTCTGTGTGTTCCTTTCAAAAAATTATTTCAAATGCCCGGAGGAATACATTACGAGCGACCTGAAAAAGTAAAAACAACAGGAATAAAATTTCAGCTTGAATGTTTCAAAAACTAAGCTCAGTTGCAAATTTTCCCACAGCTTCAAAACAACGTTTTTTCGTCCAATATAGTGGTAAAGACAAGTAAGATTTACCAAATTCCGTAAAATCCAAACTTACATTTATTTTGGAAACAAAAGAATTTCTAATTAACAATTCAAAACATGAAAAGTATAATGGAAATTTCTTTTCAACATTTTTTCTTTGAGTGCAGTTATTATACTTGAACAAAAATCATCTAGTTTTAATTTGCCCACTAATAAATAGCTTTACATAAGAGCTTTTAGCGATTACGTACCCATAAGTACGAATATATTACCCATGTACTAACGTATTTATGACCCATATAACGTGATCATTGCATACAGTTCTGGAGTTTACAAATAATAACATCATTGGATGGGTAAGGGGTTACCAAGGATTCCAAGTAGTGCTCCGGAACTCTATCTAGAATGCAGTTTGCATCTAACGGATAGAAACTGAGAACCATTAGCAAGAGGAGATATTCCGTGGAGCAATAATTTCGTTAGTGTTCTCATGTAAAAATCTTAAACAATTTATTCAGGTTGAAAGTTCTTGTAAAGTACAACGAGATGATGCACTAATTTTTGTTGAAAATTAACAAAATTAGAGTACCTGACAATTGTATTTTTTTGATATGAAAAATTAAGGCTAAGAGTGCTTGACTTTGAATAATTTGCAGAAGTATAAATTTGAAGTAAAACATGAATTCATTACCTCATTATATTCAGCAAATACTTACCTTAAGAATGACAACACAGGTGAAACATTTTATCGCTCTTGAACAAAACTTGAAACACTTTTCACGGATACTCTGGCCTGCCACATTTTTGTTATTTCTGCCGCTGCCCTTTAAATTTGATTTATTTTAGCCAAATTACATGAGCGGTGGTCGGGCTGGGAAGAAGAAGCATGAGCTAAAAATTGAGAATATTCTGCATTTTTTTAGTCTGATTGATTAAGTCAAGCAAATCATTTAATCCAATGAAATAATCTGGATCAGCATGCATTATTAAAGGTTAAAAAATCTTGACTATTGAGCCAAATTAACGAATAATTTGAAATTGGTCAATTTTTCGAGGTGGTATTTTAAGCATCATATTTCCTCTACAAGTCCTGAATAAAAAACACTGGCGTTCTAAACCAGATTATTAAATCAATTTCTACGCACATTAATTTTGCAGAACATTTCCTAATGAGATCACAACATTTCGAAAGAATTGGATTTGTGTCAGCGAAATCAAATTCGTTCCTGATTTCATCGATCGCTCTGAGTACTCGAATTAAACGGAAATCTTTCCGATGGATTTATTGAAAACTTGAAAAATGCTTGAGACTTCGAATACTATAAGCATAGCTTAATGTGCCTTCCCTCGATAATAGGATTGCCTTTTCAGGTCTCAGGCGACTCGAACTGGCGCAATTTGGCCGTAACGACCTGCTGCTGCAAACTTTGCTGAGATCATTAGCTTTTGTTATTCCGGCTCCCGGTCTTCAGGTGCCAAGGCCGTTTATCTCGGTTGGAAAAACAGTTTCTCCTTTTGGGATCTCTAGAAAATTTTACTAGATTGCGCATTAACCTTAGATTTGGGGTTCTTTTGATTTTTCTATGATTGCTGGGAAATTCACTCAAAGTTACTCAAACATTTTTTAACAAGGGATTAATTAAATACAACGTCTCCATTGCCGAACAGTTACAGTAGCTTAGTGTAAATGCGTACGCGCTTATGTGTTTGAGTTCTTTTCTTTGAAATGGAACCGGTTTGATGCACTAAAATTAAGCTCTGAACGACTGTTTCAGTTGACAAATTTCATTTCAAAACCAAATGTCAGACCGTAATGATAGTGAAGAAAAAACTGAAACTGAACGATCTCAACAGGCCTTTAGCAGCGCGCAACATTTTACCGAACTTGAAATGAAATTTTCCTTAGGTCCAACACGCTTTAAGAAGAGCTCAGTATTTTTAATGAACTTTAAATGCAACTCTCCTCAGTTAAAGCTCTCTCTAAAAAGCTTTTTTCGTGAACTTGAAAGGCGACTCTCCTAGCCTTGAGCAAAATTTTAAAATCTTTTGCGAGTGACAAACATTGAGGTAAGAGAATAGTCGACAAAAGCTCTGGATTGCTTAGAATAAATATGAGCTTGTAAAGATTTTACTTCGCTCCGACTTTTATTCAAAGCTGAACGTAGATTATTTAAGCTTAGTGTTAGAACGAGTTTGCACGTTGAATTTTGCATAAAAACTTTGCGGAAGAAACTTTAGGTTTATTCACGAGGCGAAAAAAAAAACTTCTCCTTAGTTCCCACCGACGAAATAAAATCCAACTCGAGCTCTAATTGGGGCGAGGTGAAGTGAGAGCTAAAGCCAAGAATTTGACTTAATAATATTTATTTGGATTTGTTCAATATATACATAATTTGAGTCACTGAAATGTGGCACATACTCTTTAGAATTATCTTATGTATTCAAGTAATGGATATATCGATTGATGTTTGAACGGTCTCCATTCTGTAATTTTTACTTTTTTTTCACAAAATATTTCGGTATGAGCAAATGCGCGGAGAAACCATGCAGACCTTGGAAATTTTCTGGACGATACCACAATAATCTAATTTTGCAGTATTTAGACTTGGATCGATAATTGTTTCCCTCTGATAGCGGGTTGAAGCGCCTATGGGTTAAGAAATAAGTAATTTCGAGGCTCTGAGGTACAAGTGCTTAGAATGAATGATGTAAAAATATTGGCCTGAGAAGTATGAAGCATTTATTTTATTGAAACGTCAATTCACGTTTCACAAGGCAATTTGAAATTGGTTATCTACTTTAATTTTTTAATTTTTGAGTGCAATTTGAGAGCAAAACCAACAATTCATTTTATATGAGAGAAAAATCGCTATAATTTCTATGCATCAAATACATTCCATCTAATGATGCTTTTTCGGTAAAACTTCTGTGAATAAAATCTATAAAATCAGCAATGGTTCAAAAAAATATTTACTTGTATCGAAAACTTTTCTAAAAGTGACTGGAATACTGGTTCTTTTTCCCGTAGATTTCTTCTTCTAATGAAGTGGATTGCTCACATTGGAGTTTGCATTGCCCAAAGCGCGAACATAAAATGATTTTAAGCAAATTGATTCTTTCACTGCATAAATGAGATTATTTAAATTGCGTTCCTATTCAGTTTCGTCAAATTTCCGTCTCCATTTCTATCACATCTCAGTTTTATACCTGCACTGTCTATGGTATGATGGAGTCCTAAAACATGACTTTTTAACAGAATATAAACCTCGGAAAAGTTTGCAATGATTTCAGATGCTGTTGTCCTCGCTCACTACTAGTTCAGTATGCTACGGTCTTCAGCATGATGGGACTCACCGTCACCATTTTCCTCATCCGAACACTATCACTCTAAATGCACTGAACAAAGCATGAGTTGTTTGCCGTGAGAGTATCTCACAAGTAATTTGCATCGATTTATATCGCGAAATATTACTGATTGCATGACAATATCAGTACTGCATCACCAATGGGAAACATACTGCGGATTTATTTGTTTATAATTATAAATTCTTGATAACTAAAGTTGTCCTCATTCATAAATCTTTGAAGCTGCAAATGATTGCATATTTTATCATATTTAGTAGAATCACTACGTAAATAGTCATTAAATGTCGAGTCATTCAATGTCATATTGTCAAAAAATGCATCATATGCTAAATTATTCAGTCGCATATCATTTCGTGATCAATTGTTTAGTGGCAATCGGTTAAGAGTAAAATTTATTTATTCTGAAAACAATTTGGCCTTGAATTGTGTGTGCTTGGGTGACTTGGTAAAATTAATCATTTAATGTTTAATCATTTGGTTTTCTCCATACCCATGGTTCATAAATGATGGCCAAAATGATCAACACAGACAGGTATCATCGGTAACCATCAGGGCGGGGAGCAATCCCTAAATGGACTCGGCAAAAGGTTCAGATGATGACTTTTTTTGCCAGCCATTCGTTTTAATTAGGCCTGGTCTGACTACAGTCGCTACGAAATACTGCTGTAGGATCAACATTCTGAATTATGAGCACACGAACTTTCGAATGAATAGTCAATATCTTCAAAATTTTCTCTGGCTGTCTTTATGCTTTCACGATTCTGCTTTCAGATGATTTTCTTTGCAATTACGGTGTAGATGTACATGCGAGTATAGTCCGTACATGTAAACGAAAATGTAAGTAAATGAGCCTTAGTTGATGTTCATTTAGTACAGGTATTCATTTACGTAGAAACAATAATATTGTTGTATTAATTCAAAAAAAATGTTGTCGTTTTATTCTAATGAGAAAAAATAATAAAGGATTTATTCGAAAATCCAAATGATATCTACAAATAAACAGGATTTGTTTTACGAGCAAGGAGCAACAAAATTAGCTTCTAAAATTAATCTTGGAAACTGAAATTAGTGTAGGATTCATGAAAATTTGTCCACCAAATTAATGATCGTGGATGTACGCAAATTATCTTTTTTATTGTGCCGAGCATTGCATAGCGAATGAAGTATTTTCTAAGATGCAAATATTTAAAGCAAACTAAGTTACTAATATCATCAATCGTGAGGTACAGTAATATTCCATCTTGAGCTTGGATTTCAAGTACATTTAAAATGATCAGAAACTCATTTTGGTAAACAACGAGGTAAATACAAGAAACCTACGTGCAAAAGTAAACAATCTTCATCATAATGTAACTATATGCAATGCATACACATATGTGACCTCAAATCTTGTTCAAAGGGAATTCATAACTCGATGCTGTCAATTTTCACAATTTTGGACTTATTTTCTCACTTTAACCATTACGAGGCGTACTAATCGGTGTTTAAAAATTACTCCATATCTATGAATCGTAAATTTTTGAAATAAATAAATGAAAAATCCTCACTCTTAATTGTAAAAGTGATCCTTATAAGAAATTACATGAAATAATCACATGCAATGTCATGACGAAACTTTGTTCATGAACAATAAGCTTTCTTCCTGAAAAACTCCAGAAATAATAACTTGGTGCAGCGAACAAAGCTACAGAACCAAGATCTCTAGATAGCTCAATTTTAAAAATGCCCCAGAAATTCTGAAATGCTAGGATTCTACGCACGTTCTGTCACTTGGTACACCTCGAGCCTGAGTCTGGGGATGAAGTCTGGAGAGACAATATCTCAGATGTCGCTGGTGTCATGTCTGTACGAGACATCGACATTCAAAATTGGAGCATCAAGCCGGAAGAAAAGGGAGCTTGTTCGAGAAGCAGAACGATTTTCTGTTCTCTCATACGCAAAAATGAATTCGCTCAGATAGGATTCGGTTAAACATTTTGCAGAAGTGATGTATTTAACTGTTACATTAAAACTTAGAGAAAAAAGGGAAGTGATGGTTCAGCAAAGAGCTTTAAGAATTGAAAAGCAAACGTAGTGAATTATAGTTAACACTTGGATTTTTTCCTTTGCAGTGTTTTCAGACTATTTTTCGATACACTTTTCCATTAGAAAAAGCTGTCAGCCAATGCAAGAAAATTAAACAATATTTTACTTTGAATAGCTGATGATACTAATAATGACTCGCGAGATATTCGGTCCATTTCAGACAAGTGTTTCTTTTCTTTCCTGTTAACTTCGGTACCGAAAATTTCTAAAAATGGCTCACTACACTGTTGAATTGAACCGAATAAAATTTAACGCTAAATAGAGAATATGAGCTTAACCAAAATAATCAGTCGGTGTTTCAATTTTTTCCCTAAATAAAATTTTTAATATGTGAACAGTCTTTGATCACGAGAAATTCCATGAATTTCTGCACCGATCATTAACTGCACCGATCATTAAATAAAAACATCCCATTTGCTACAACCGCTAAATTACCGCCGATGGATACATTTGGCTGCACACCAGGCGGAATGGAAAGTTCCGGTTTGAATACTCGAAAAAATCGCAAACTCGGAAACTGCTCCTGGTGCTCTAGATGCAGCATTCTAGCTGAATTTCTGAAACTCGAGTAATGGGAAGTTCAGATTTAGAGGCCCAGTTGAAAATCCCGCAGTATCTCCTATTGTTTGTCCCAGTTCGGCTTTAAAAGGGTAGTTTATGATTGGTCCACAGCAGCACATTGTGCGAATTGTTCAATTGCAGACCAGAGCAATTCAGCGTCGTAAAAACGACACGCACTTCTGCTGTACGTGTTGCCTGTAACCACATAAATTAAATTGCGGCTGATGGCTGCTTCCACGCATCCGTTCGGTGCAACTCGAAGAGTTCACTGACAGAATTTCTACAGTAGCACGCTAAGCCTTGGAGCAAAGAAGCTGCTCTTAAATGAAAGAAATCTGTTGAGTTATAAGATGACGTCAGTTTAGCTGTAGAGTCGCTGATGCATCACGCTATTGAAACTGCACCGATCATACTGCAGCTCAGAGCATATTTTAATAGGGTAAACCTCTTCTTCATAGAGACCACAAAACGTAGTTCCAGAGCATCACTATTAAGGACCATATTGCTTTATTTTCAACCTGTGTGTCTGCAAAAAAACGTGTGTTAAAGCAAGGGCAGTCTCGTACAGTTATGGTCTCCCACAAGAAAGAAATCAAAATTTTAAACTCTTATAACCGAGTTACCGTCTGGCGCTTTTGCTTGCAACAGGGGAAAGTTTCTCATGAAGCGTTTTTCCATCAATCGAATGGCTTTCTGTGAGTGTTTTTTATATCAAAGTTGAGCAAGATACACGAATCTTTGAAATCACCATAGATAGCTAATTTAGGAAGAAAATAGAGCATAGTTAGGAAACTAAGTGTTATGCGTGAAGAAATAAATGCTGATATGACAGAGAGGTGATAATTTGTCAGTAAACATAAGCTTGATATATTGTGTTTTTTCATCAGGATCAGAAATATTACAATAGCTCTCAGCTTATATTCTGAAACAAGAAATGCCGCTTGGCATTTTCTTGTGTTAGCAACGCGTGCTGTCGATCAACGTGTCTTTGCAATATGCAAAATTTTAGGACTATTTATTATTCGGTTACGTGAGTCTGAAAACACTTTTTGCATCCGGATAGGGTGATGAATAGAAATTTTTCGTATATCTGAATATTTTACCACGCAGACAAACAACTTGTAAATAAATGCGATCAAATCAATTTCCCTTTAAATATATATGAAACATTGAAGAGCAGCTTATCAGGCGCAATCGCTTTGCTCAGAAGATTATAAAAAATCATCCACGAGTTCAAAACGAATGTTTTTATGAATGATCAACTCGCTCCTTCATTTGCGATCAAAACCAGTTCCCGTGTTTCTCTGTCTAAATTGATTTATTGAATTAATTCAATCGATTTAATTTGAAAACTTCACATGATGAACGTTAATAATTCTTAATACTAAGCTTGTAATTCGATGGTTTTTCTTGTGTTGCCAACATTTCAGCTTAAATAGTCTGGTGCCTCGTGGAAAAAAGGTTTCGTATTGGGTCACAGAATAGTCCAACATCGTGCATAGCCCTGTGTACGACGGATGTTCCATTTCAATTGAGAAATCTTCAAAAATAACCGCGTTCTGTTTAATCCAAGAGAAATAGAGCTCAAACAAAATACAGCAAGGTTCAATCTTTACTCGCACTGCCTAGCATGACGTCCAAATTGCATCTGCCATGGAGTAATACCGAACACCTTGTAATTGTAAACTCGTCCGTGGCTAGCCGAGACTGGAAAAATTCTTTTTAATCGTTCGCAGACTTGATTTCTGCCGATGAATTTCATTTAGGAGGTTCCATTTATTTCTTACCAAGCCTGGCATTTAACGCAGCTGAGCCAGCACGCGACAGCTCACTCCAACAATGTTGCTGTAGAATAGAATGGATTTCTTAAACATAAATGAAAGACGATCATTGTCCGTGCCGTCATGAATATGAAGTATTAACCAAGACGAGAAAAGTGTATAATTAGGCCTGCAAAATTTAGACATCTAAAATTAGGGAAGGTTTTTTCACCACCTGAAAAATTCTCGGATTGTTTGTAGTCGGGCTCGCACACGCACATTTTGTCATGAAAGTGTGATAAAAAATTGCTTCTTTTGAAAAAAAATTTAAGGTTAATCAAGACCTTGAACAACAAAAATAAAACCCATTTTGATTGGTTTGACTATTAGTATTCCCTACTGCTCAAGTCTCCGATTTAAAATGCATAATTTTTTATGAGATAAAGCGAAAGCGTAAAATTGAATTCTAGGAAGACTGCCACCTCAGGACAAAGCATTTAGAAATTTCCTCGTTCGAATGTTTTTTTACTTTGATATCTTTTACTTTGAAAAAATAAGAATGTTTTTACTTTTTATCAACAGAGAGTCTTAAAATGATTTGAAATTCATCAGAAAAATTGCAAGAGATCAATTGTATTCCGTATACACTATACAAGCATCATAATTTTCACACAGTAAAGAAAATTTGTCGTCCATTAACAACCAACATGCAGAAGTATAAAAATTTAACAGAACAAAATTTCTATCGTCAGGCCCGTCTATTCTTAAATTCCTCTGAACTTTCAGTCGTAAATATAACAGAGTAAAATATATTGGACGTCGAAATGTCCGCAGTTCGGTATCACCGACCAAATATCGGCTGTTTTGTCACCATAGTCCTACTCTGAGTCGCCCTGCGACTCCTGCCATCCAGCGGTGCGACTAGCATGAACTCTGAAGGGCTTCCAATAATCCTAACCGCAGCAGCTTCAAAGACGTGTGGCAGAAGTAAGTGGAACGTGAACTCGACAATTCACAGAAATTGGAGAAGCTTCTCCTTGGCAATTGGCTTCTAACCCTCAAAATTGCCCGGTGGTAGCCGTGTTATCCCGGAGCATCCTTGACGAGAAGAAAAATTCGAGTTCGACTTTTTTCACAAAGAAACATTTCCAAATGTAGGAATTTAACTTCCGATGGTGTGAGTGTTTTTCCCTCATACACTGTATAGTACTCGAGTTATTAGAGCTATAATGGTGAGAACTTAAAGAATCGACAACCAAGTTGCATCTTCAAAAACACTGCACTTGCAAGATATGGGTTTACATATTTTTCAAAGAGAAAAAATAATCGTATCAAAAAGTCTAAACGGTCTGTAAATCTTCTCCACTAGACTTATGAATAATAAAAGTTTTGATTGAAATTGAAAAAGTTCGCCTATAAGTCTCCAGGTATTAATGATGTAACATTAACAGAGACTTCCGCTCTACAACGCGTTGGCCAAGGAATTATTTAAGAAATATGCTCAATTTAGAATGAGTAATGGTGCTCATTCGTGTCTTATCGCTCGGCAGCCGATACCAATATGGATTTTCCTCCATGAATAAGAATTATTCTAACGATTAACTAGTTCTTTTTTTAAAAAAGGGAGCTTTAGGTTCTCATTGCCCTCCTCCTACGCATTCCATGCACCACCAACCACGACCAACAACTGTTCGTGCGTTAGCATTTTCTGTTGAACGTTGCAGGACTCGAATATTCTGAATTGTCTTCACAGTTCTAAGGCTACTTAAAGAAGTACGCTTTCCAGCATTTTTTTCCACTCATAGCAGCTGATGTGTGTATTTTTCATCTGAATTAGGTTTATTATATAATTTGCGTATGTTGGTTTTTGGAACACCTCACATCTAACACAAGGATGCGGTGTCGAATACCTCTGGTACAGCCGGGACTCATTGCGTGATATCATCGGTTACTTTATTTCTCATACTATTCTTTCTTCGATGTTCTGATAAATTACTCACTGTTGTGTTTATCCATTTCAGTTTCCGAAATTTTGACGCCTGGAAATCAGTTTCCACTTTCGTAACATACTTCATCTGGGAAACGAAATAAATGGAAGAAATGCACGCGTGTGACATTGCACGTTCGAGGCACTGCTTTGTGAGGAAGTTTTTTTTTTGAGTGGGTGATAATTATGCCTAACTAGAATGCTGTGCGAGTTAAGAAGGTGTACCCCTCAGGAACAGGTTCGAATGGTTTCTCATTGTTCAGTGAAATTATTAATGATTTTGTCTACTTTCTGTTCAAACATTTTTAACGAATTATCACCAATTTCACGAAGAAATAGTTAGAATATTTATCGTCCCACTCATGAAATTTTTTTATCATGCCTTTGGATTTAAACCAAATTGCGAAAAATGGAAAAATAATTCTGTCACTAACGGCTTGTGAAGCCGCCAGACGGAAAATATTGCATTCTCTTAGGAATGCTGTGGTAAAATTTTTAATTGAGAGATGTTTTTAAAAAAATATTTCCAGATCATTGAGATGTGTAAACCAATTTCACAGGAGTTGAATTTTTCGCTTTCTATCAATACCGAATGACCAGCTATGTTTTCTTCTCTCTTTTGCCAAAATACGGGCAAAATTTTTTCGGAAACATTTATAATTAGTGAAAATTTGTCGGTAAATTTTGATACGTTTATAAACAAATAGGTTTGGTTTTTCAACGCAACTAATAAAATTTGCAGCACAATATGCTCCGACCCGTTGAGTGGTAGGAAATGTTACAGGTTTACACGAGATAAAATGAACAATTACATTTTTTCTACGGCAGACTGAAAGTGCTCGAAATTTTTCGAATTACGCTTTCTTGCTAAAAAAACTCACCAGACACACGAGTCTACGTTACGAAAAAAAACAAATGTTTCAAATCTAGTCATTAATATTATTATGTGGTCAATTTTACTTAACGCTTGAGTTGAATCACGACAGTTAAAAAAAAAAGTTTCAAATGACATTCTGGTGTTGAAGACGGTAAAAAATTGATCGCAATTTGGCCCGTCTATAATATAAAAGAAAATCAAAGAAGTTTCATAAGGCATTTTAGTGTCGACAATAGAAAAGAAACTGACACAATTTGACCCCAGTCTGTAAAATGAAAGACAGCCAGGTGAAGTTTCAAATGCTCTTTAGATCTCAGAAACAATAAAGAGACTAAGTCCCAATTTAACCCGTCCCTAAAACGGAAGAAAATAGAAGAAGTTTCAAGTGACATCCTGGTGTCGAAGATGGCAAAGAAACTCAGTCACAATTTGGCCCCAGTCTGCAAAATATACAAAAAAAAAGAACGTCTCCCGTTACAAGTCACTCAAGGTAGCTCTCAAGGCCGCAATATCTCGTTCAAAGTTTCCGGATTCTTTTTCTTTTGGGGACTCGAGTCTGAAATTTGCGAATATATTCCAGAATTAGTCGGCCGATAAAGTCACCCGAGGAGATAAAAGGCAGGCCCAGTTGCCCCCGCTCGAAAACTACAGAAACAAGGTTGAGTTTCACTGAAGATGTTCCCTCCCATTCCCAAGCCGAAATAAAAAGATAAAACTCTGGGGTATGGCCAAAGTTAAACTCTTCTAATGTTCCAGACCTTTAAGCAAACAAAAATCTGAGATGATCTTCCTTAGGTCGCACGCTAAATGACATCCTAGTGTGAGCTAAAAACAAAATGAAATTAAAAACTCAACTAAGCAAAATTATTCTCGAATTTTCGTTAGAAGGGAAAATCTGCTAACGTAGACCTAATGATCGTTATGCAAGACTCACATGAACAATTCTTTTTCATCAATAATAATATCCGAGTAAAATAATACTCTTATTTTGCTAAAACTGCAACGAATTTGATCATTTTCGTTCTGTTCTATTTAGAAAAGTGTATTCTTCAGCGTAATTTATAAAAAGCAACATCAGTTAATGATTTATTTAATTTTTCACAGCATGCTGTTCCTTCTCTCTAAGCGCAAATTAATTCAAGAGAAATTACAACTCCAGTTGTCCGAAGCCATGTAATTATTACAGCAAAACTTAGTTATATTCAATGCACACCAAGAGGAATGTAGGTTTCCAAGTTTCACTTAAACAGACGACACTACTTCTTCTGTGAACTTCCGTCGTATTGTTTTCAGAAATGCAGAGCTTTGTTAGCTTCCGTCCTCTGGTGATGGGGAGCTGCAATGAAAGCTATTATAGAGTTACTCTATATTCCCCCTGCATGCCTGGTCTAGGGAAGATTTAGTGAATCCCCCCTACATACCTGGTCTAGGGAAAGTTTTGGAAATCCCCCTTACATGCCTGGTCTAGGGAAAGTTTTGTAAATCCCCCTACATGCCTGGTCTAGGGAAGGTTTTTGTAAATCCCCCCTACATGCCTGGTCTAGGGAAGGTTTTGTAAATCCCCCCTACATGCCTGGTCTAGGGAAGGTTTTGTAAATCCTACCCACATACCTGGTCTAGGGAAGGTTTACCAAGGCAGGCCATCATATTTTTATTTACGATATGCCAGAGCAGGCATTTATACGTGTGAACCTTCTACTGAAGTATGCTTTCAAACTAGTGAACAATCTACTGAGGCAGCCTATACGCATGTAAATCTACTCTAGCTGTTTTTTATTTAGGCTTGCAATTTACCATAGCAGGCCTTCATATATGTAAATAATTTATCGGAGCAGGCCTTCATATCTGTGAACAATCTGCCACAGCTGCCCTCATAAACATTTGCCTTCCAAAGCATCTTTATCTAAATGTTTGAATTCCAAGGCGCCTCTAAATAAATGTTTGTCTTCCAAAGCGCCTTTCACACACATGAACACTGCCAGCCGTAATTCATCTTCCGTATGTTGAAGACTCGGTGTTTTTCCGCGTCATGGTCCGATTATTCAGAACACAAAATCAGTAATTATCACCACTCATTTCATGTGAGTATCCAAAATACTTGCGCAGACTCGATTTTACTTCACATCTATTTTTATATCTCTCATTTTAAATTCCATTTACATAGAAATGGTGGAAGACTCGTTGTACAAATTGTCAAATAATTTGAGATTTTTCCCGCAAAATTTCAATGTAGCTCATATTTTCATAAAATCCCTTATATTTTCATGGCGTACCTATTCATTCACATCACCTACTTTTTCACCGGCACACACTTTCCGAAATGCTATGCAGAGAATCTCAAAATCAAAGAATAATTATTCTTCTCAGAGTGCAACCGCCCGTTTATGTCGAGATGAATAGATCATTTTCGGTTCATTTTTATTTCTAAAGCAATAAATCTCCACAAAATTTAATGTTATATATTCTTGAAAGTTTGTAAACTTAAAACAAATGTTTCAAAGAATGCATTACTGGTACACTTCTAAATATTTGATCCAACCAATGACGTTAACTCAGTTTTGATTGATAATCCTAATCTAGTCAACTGAGTCAATTATTAACCCAATGCGATTTACAGCACTCATTTATAACCCAAATTCAGTATACGTTTTAATTTGCTAACCTAATACAGTCATCTCGCCAATTTGTCACGCTAATGAAGTCTAGTTTACTCATTTGTCTAACGCAGTAAACCTCAGTCGTTTCCCTAATTCATTAAGTATTTTTTATTTGTTACCCTAATGCAGGCCACTCATTCGTTACCCTGACGAAATCTACCCTACTGTTTTGTTACCCTGATACAGTAAACTTAACTCCACAGTCGGCTCATATCTCTCCGGACAGCGTTCTCCCAAACTCATTCGTGAACTTGAAATCTTTCCCTCCTCAGTTTTCTAAAGTCAAGATATTTTCTTTCTCTTTGCCGTCCCCGGAGGCCGTAAAGTAAACCTCGTTGCGCCGCTGTTAGATGAAGTGCTACGTCCACTTCCGTAGCTGCTCTTAACGATATCCCAACTTTTCTGGCGTCACCAACGAATGGTCCAAAAACGCGTTGATGGTCTAACCTGAAGCCAGCCATAAAGTTCATGTCACCTAATCTGTTGCTGCTTTAAGAGGCTACAAATTGGCGGGGCTGGCTAGGCCGGATTAATTGAGATTTTAATCATGTTTTTGTGGAGTAAATTTAGGTGTTCCTGTCGTTTTGGTGTTGATTCAACCTCTTATTCCATTGCATTCGAAAAAAGCTTTCCGATGAATTTAAAACATTTATCATTCTCGTGTAGTTTTATCCGCGAGTTCAAAGTTATTGTGGGTTCACGTCATTATTTAGCGATATCGAGGAGCTGAACCGAAGAAAACAAACCAAGAAAAAACGAGTTTTAGGGTTAGTTTGTCATCAAAAAAATAAAGAATCAGAGATACTTTCTGCAACTGTAAATATGTTTAGAGAGAACCCTTTATTTTTATCGAGTTATTTTAACAGAGAAAGTCGAAAATTTTGAGCTACATTCACGGGAAGTAACTACGAACCTTGAACAAAAATCAAAAGGTCTAAGTACAAATGCATTGTTCATATGAAATTTTAAGGGTTAGTGGGTGAGACGTGACTAAAAATAAACTTAAAACGCTCAATGGAAGTCAGCAGACTCGCTATTGTATTTTTAATTAATTACCAGTTACAGTGATGAGATTACTTTTGAGATTTTCATAGCATGTGTATTGTGTAATGAATGATTATGTAAAATAATCTGAACCTGCAACACTAGGCGCAAAAAGGTCGAACCATAGTTTTTACGTTGAAAAAAGATAACGAATTGAATGACACAACAGCTATGAAAATGAATCTGGAAACCAAAACGTCAAAGAAATTGATGTTCTCAAGTTAAATTTGTACACTTGAGACGAAGTCTAACTACACGATACAACAACAATTCATTAACCACGCTATATCACAACGTGCACTGAGGATTGTTGCGGACTGACACCTTGTCAATTTCCTGGAAAGTTACCTGAACACGAAGCACAAGAAGATTTTGAAGTTCATTAAAGGACAGCCCTGCCAGAAGACTCCAAGGACTTCATGGCTCGTGAAGGCGCGAGTTTATCCGTTCATGCTGCCGGCAACTCTACATATGAAGTTCCGAATAAAAGGCGTCGTAAAATAGCCTCCATTGTTCATAATACAAAGCTTTTGGAGCGCCTGGTGAGCCTTTTGGCTTTGCATGTGTTGCTTGGCTGTTATTTATGACCATAAAATTCCTACGTAACGATCTCTAAACTTCTCTTTACTTCTGCGGACTTCAGACATTTGCTGTGGCTTCTACTACTGAGTTTTCCTGTATTTCTTCCATTAGAGAAATTTTTCCGCTATCTCACTTCGCTTAATCATTGACGTCAATATACCAGTTTTATCTATTTCTTCCACATTGCAAATCTATTTTTACTGCTTTGGTATATTTTCAAATGAAATAACAAATAGAAAAGTCTCGGATTACCAGGTAGGGTTGACATTGAGGTAAAAACCTTATACAAAAAAAAACTCGAAGCATAGAAAACTTGCCAATTGCAAGTGGTCTCAAATTCAGACTGAGTTCGAGGGTTGTACTTGGATTAAAAGAAGAAATGGTTAAAAAATAATGTTGCCACACTTCGGTTGCAGCAGCACTCACGTCTTTTATTTCGAAGGCTAACAAGCGGAAAGAACTCAGGGGAATTTTTATTGAACTCAGCACGTACACGAAGGGACTGTGCGTGCTGGGAGTGTCGGATTCAGACGCTGTAAAAATAGGGTTGTCTCTAAGTAAAAAATTAGCAATTTAATGGTTTTAAATGTGTGGTGGGATTGTTGATGAGGCCATCATAAGGAGATAAATACATTTTTAAACAAATGTTCAAAGTACACAAACATGTCAAAATATTACGGTTAAAAAGCGAAAAGTGTAGATATCTATCGAGCATGTCTATCATACCATGAATGATGATCGAATAAGTTTACTGTAAGTTAAATTTGAAGTATCTTTTACGTTCCTAATGATTAAACTCTAATTGGCGATCTATGACAAGTTAGTTTAACCCTGAAATCGTTAAAAAAATAAATTGCGAGAATAGTGGTCGAAATGAAATAAACAAATTTTCACTTCGATAATTGGGTAATTCAACTTCTTGGTCAGCTTATCAAGGTGTATATAGTGTTATCGCTAGTATCAATATTTTTATGCTCAAGAAAGCAAAAACACTCCTAAAATGAATAAACTTGGAGAGCATACGCTTGCCTTTCACAAGGCATGTATCTTAATCGAGACCTATACTAGTTTTCATCAAGGAATTCAATGTTTCTAGATTGTACTGAATTGTGCACCGCCGAAAAATTTTGTGCAATTCATTTCTCGTCAAATGACTCGCCAGCTCGTGAGGTATTTTCCTTTCATTAAGACACGATGCTCTGCAACCCTAACTCACGTTGCAGTAACAAGTTATCTCAATGCATGTTCAAAATAACTACTGTACAATTTTCATTGGAACTTCTAAATTACGAAGGAATAAAGATTAAGTTCAACAGGCATTCAAGTTTTACTCCGGAAAGAGACTAGGTCACGTGGTAAACAGTCCCGTGGTAAACAGCCGTAACAAGCACAGGAACAGGGAACAGGACGAGCGGCAAGCACCATTTGCAGTTCAATAGCAGGTCCGATGTCCGGCCAGGGCTTCGTCCATCCTGCGAAGGCATGAAAACGCGAACTGTTAACGTACGTAATTTCCAGAGATCGACCAAAACACAATTGAATAAGTTTACCACCAAAGTTTTTATGTTTTATAAGTTATAAGTTTAAGGCATTAACACCAAGGTAAGTTTATGAGGTTTTAACACCAAGGTAAGTTTATGAGGTTTTAACACCAAGGTAAGTTTATGAGGTTTTAACACCAAGGTAAGTTCATAGTTTTAGTTTTTCAAGCGGATGTTTTAATTAATCATGGGAAGCAGTCACTAAAGGTTCACACCGTCCCCGAACAGCCCANAAGATGGTAGCGGAATTAACACTTTCGTCGATTGCGCTCCACCAGGCACGCGTAGACAGTTGAGATCCAGCTGAAATTCGGTCGAGACGAAGGGGCAATTTTGCCGTTCGAAATATACCCGCCACATGCGGCTACAACCAAGGTCCAGCGGTCCAGCGAAGCGTCGATCAGTAAATCGAGAGTAGTGTCGATTCCGGGATCGGCAGATATGATGGTTTCTCTGCGGGATCTGATGAAGAACTGTGGAAACAGGAGGAGCTTCCACAGAAGTTCGTAGCAGAAAGGGAGAGTTGGTACTAGTACGGTACAACT
Organism: Platorchestia sp. MABIK; assembly: GCA_014220935.1. Lineage (NCBI taxonomy): Eukaryota > Metazoa > Arthropoda > Malacostraca > Amphipoda > Talitridae > Platorchestia > Platorchestia sp. MABIK. The sequence goes on from JACJUY010003347.1 coordinate 27,134, forward strand.
ATGGTAATCAGAGGAGCGGTGTGAAAGGAGTGACTGTATTTACGAAATTTTAGCTGAATACTTTTCCCAAATTGTTTTATTTTAACTCCTTCCAATTACGGTTAATTTAATTAATTTATTGAATTCAATTTTATAAGTTAATTGAGCTACCGCTTCAACCGTTTTTCCTTAAATCTACCTTAATTCTAGTACTTAAGGCTATAATGCAGGTATTTTGCACAACTACACACTCTGTTTTCGTTAGTTTCGCAACTGGGAACATACGGGTGGATGGTAGTATCACACATTATACAGGGCAACTCGAGAAACGGAACCTTAAATGAAAATGATATCATCAAAAAAAAAATTTGCCGCATTTTTATTCTGTTTCGATTGTTTTCTTCATTGGACGCTTGTCAACAAATTCTTTACGTTTTGTGTCCATTTGGAGAGGAAATTGTTCGATTATGTTGAAATTTGCTGGAAGGGCATTTAAGTGTGTTACAACATTAGTGAAAATAGTGCAGAGCACTTAGTTCTTATCAATGAACTTACAATCCCATAAATCGATAATACTTATTCCACTTGAGATAAAACAGTTTGATGGATATAAGACGTCGCACCGACTCATAGGCTGATAAGAACACGGCTGAGAAGCTTATAACACCCACATAGCTGCATTAAAACAAGAAATTGGGCGGCCTCCAAGATCCCCAGATCTAACACCGTGTAGTTGTTTTATATGTGGACACTTGGAGATGAAAGTATATACTAGCCCCTTAAAACACTGAAGCAAACCCCTGCGCAAACGTGTTTTTGACAGCCTTTAATAGAGTAATTATAAGTTAATATTTTCGATGGAATTACTTAAAAACGGATAGCATTGTTGAAATGCATTCAACGAAGACAATCGTCGAAACAAAATAAATGCAGTAAATAGTTTTTGAATTATATAATTTTCATTCCGGGTTCCTTTTTCCGTGGGACACCCTGTGGTATCGCACGTTTCTGTAACTAATGAAATGATTGAAATCCTTTCATGAAATTCTCGCCCAGTCACTGTATTCAACTCCACTCGAAAATTTGTGCGCACATCCCATTGCTCTTTCTACGCCCTGGAAATATTGTGGTGAAGACAGCCATGACACTCGATTTTGCAAGATGATATCACGATTTACACACAACGTCCTTGAAAATCTCGAAGAGATCGATGAAAATTCAATATACAAGGACGCTGTAACCATTCACAAATTTAAAGAGCATGGCTGTGACATGAAGCAAAATGCACGGTAGAGTCTATTCAACCATCTCAAGGGCTGTAATTACGTCCTTGGCCTTAAATTTATTTCTACGGAATTAAATCGAAAATTTAGAGGGTAACTATTTGCACAGCATGGTTCTTCTTTAAGAGAAATTGCTTCATCAATAAAATTTTGACAATGCCTCTCATACATAGAAATCATATCCTCCGATGATCCAGGTTTTTTGTCACACTGCAAGTTGATGCAATTCATAAATATCTGATACAAACCCGAAAGTTCATTTACCTTTGTTACACGACAGCTAAAAAGTCGAAAGTTGTTTGAACACAAATTGTAGTTCGTACACCAATTTCAAATGCTGTAAAAGGATATAGAAATAAAATAACAGTGATACGATATCGAAAAAATTGCCTTATCAATGCTTCAAAATATGTCGATCACGCCCACGAAATTAGTTTTAGAGCAATACCAATTTGTCCATAAATATTACATATTACTTTAATGTACGTGAATCCTGTGAAACTTTCAAGTAAACTAATCTAATTCATCTACGTACAACAGTGAATCACACTCAATGTCTGAGAACTGCTTGGGAAAGAAGTAGTCGGTCAACAATCTAAATCAAACACGCAAAATCCTGAAGAAGTGTGAGAAAAGAGTAGAGAGCAAATTGTTTAGTTACACAAAGGGGATTTGGGGTGTGCAAAAATATCAGGTACGCCAAAAATGCCCTTCTTACCTTTACGGAACACGATTCGCAGGCTTACATCACATTAGCCCTTGTCTACACCGTTCACAAAGTCAATTTAAAGTTTCAAACTGTGCGGTTGAACGTAAAGTCCGTGAAGTAAAGAATGATCTTTGAGTCAATATGAACTGGAAAAAGATTTGGAATCGGCTGGAATAAATGTGCGGGATTCCGTTCCTGCACACCAAGAATGGCTCCTTTGTTAAACCAATTCATGTCAAAAATCGTCTGAATATTGCACAGGAACGCTTAGAAAAATCTATTAGTTTTGATGACGCTGTACTATGGTCTAACAAGAAGAATTTTGAGTTAATTCGGGGAAATAGCGTCAGGCATGATTTGAAACACAAAAATGCAGCGCATAATCTTAATAACAAAATCACGAGAGAGAAGTTTGATGGAGGCAGCCTAATGGTCTGGGACTGTTTTTTTTTCTGTTGGTCTTGGCGAACTCCAATTTATTGAAGGGAAACTAAATGTGCACGTGCATTCCAGGATTTTGCAGGAAAATCTCTTACGGCCTGCACACGACATGAAGTGGCCAAGAGGTTAGATCTTGCAGCAAGATAACGACCCAAAACATGCAGCCAAGGGCACTGCATCGTGGTGGCAGAAAAATAAAATAAAGGTTAAGGGGATGGTAAAGTCAGTCGCCAGACCTAAATCCTTTCTAGACCCTGTAGCGCAAATCAAACTAAAGATTTAGAAAAAGCTTTAAAATGTAACATATTCAAAAGGAATCTACAGTACCGAGGAGAATGAACCAAGGTCCCTGCGAATACAGAATGATTATTTAAACGTGGCTTCAAAAAGAATCTGTAATGATTCCAAAAACAACGGATGAATTTCAAAAAACAAATCAGTTGTGCAATTCTAAGAAATACTAGTTTTATTGTGATAACTTGTTCAGTACAATATTCTTCATATGCTTCTGCCCTGAGCGCAGACAAGAATCGGTGCGATTCTGCGAACGGTTCATTATGGCGCTGGCGAGATCTGGTCCAATTCGCTGGATTTCTACCTCGATGGATGCCTTGCGATAGCGTTTTCCTTCGGAGATGCCTAAAAGGCAGATTTTACCGTGAAAATTCAGCCTATCAATGCACACCAACTCAAGGCATCTATGGAGGTAGAAATCGAAAGAATGAGACCAGATCTAGCCAGCGCGATAATGAACCACTCGCGTTTGCAGATTCTTGTCTGTGCTCAGGGGGCAGGATAAGAAGAATATTGTACTCCTAAGGAAATCGAAATGAAACTTATAATGCTCAGAATTTCAAACCAGCTTTGTTTTTAAACATCCTCCCGTAATTTTGTGAGTGAATAAAGATTCTTCAAAGGCCCTTATTTGAAATTCACCCTGCATGAGAAAGAGACGTGTAAGTAAATATTGTAAGCGGTTGGAATCTGTACTGGAGACAAAAAATCATACCACCAAACACCTACTGCTTTTCATAGATGTGTTGGAGACTTTTGGAAACATCAGTGCGGTTTTTTCTGCAATCATAGCATGATTTCGTTGCTTTTGTATTCTGATACCAAACTTACATTTTGCGGATAAAAGAAGATAGGAGTATAAATTTTCAATTACTTTGCTCATGAATCAAAATTAACTTTTGATCTTGTACTCGGCACTTGTTCTCACTCTATTTGAATGATTTCATTACCTGGTATCGCGTGAGTGAAACTTTGATGATTGTTAAGTTTTCATGTATGAGGTAATTAAAACTAAGCTAATAACTTCCTAAGGATTACCTGTGATTGTTGTGAGGGAAAATGAGCCAACATATACACGCTTCCACACAAATTTGAATTTTTTTTAGTCTGAAGACAGTACCGCACATCTTCTTCAGAACTTGTATACACTAATGTTGAGGAACAGTCCCTTAGTAAGTGATTCTTTAGAACAGAGGAACAGTTAAATTGCCGTTAAGAAAAGTGCTGATATTACCAATCAATAAGCAGCTATTTATTATGACTATTAATTGAGAAATACACGAGTGCTTTTGGAAACCATGCATTATGAGTCGTACTGTTTCGTGATCATTTTTGTTGTTGAAGGTGACCAAAATTTTACAAAAAAAAATACCCTAACAGTTATAACATGAACGTTCTTGAAGACGGGAGGCAGTGGTTATTTCATAAAGTTAAAATCATTTTTTCCCTTTTACATTGTCGCTCACTTTATGTACTTCGAAGTAACAAAAATCAAGTCTTCGAGAACAATAACATTCTTTGATTCAGTTACAGTAAGCAAATCCGTTTTAGAAACCCATTAATCTCGGCTTCGGATAACATACCGAGCGTAACAATGAGCGAGCTTCGTCTAATATCACTTTATCATCAACAACGAGATAGATCCCTCCACTTCTAGATCAGCTTGGTCCCTCAGATCATCAGATTGAATCGTTTGAGTTAAAGTAGGATTTTTCACGTAAAGCCCAGTACCTGGAACGAGGAACTTGATTGCACCCATGAGATTACATTACATAAGTCCTCGTGTTGGAGGTCAGCTTTTATTATCAATATCATACTGCTTATAAAACATGCCAACCACCTGTCAAGCGCTACGTGCGCAAAAACAGGGTGGCGCATAAGTGACGTACCCTTATTTATTACCGCAATATACACTGGGGGTCTGTAGATAGGATACGACACGTAAATAAACTTTAAGAGTTTCTCTATCGTTTGCAATTAACCCTATCGTTATACCTTTCAGAGTTTATTTATTATTAATTTTTGAAAAGGGTGCGTTACTTATGCGCCACCCTGTATATATGGAGGTGCCTGTGAACCAACTTTTACATTTCTAGCAGTCTTTTATTGGTAAATTGTGCTTAAAAGATTTTCCAAAACTTTTGGGATCGCATTCCAGCGATGAAAGGCAAGCAGTTTAAGTTCGATTATAGTGAGCTAACTAAACTCAATTGGTAAAGATTTGCTGCGAATGCGTTCACTTATCAATAAAACTTAGAACTTGCCAAATTTTTACGAGTGGGAAAAGGACACCCCGGGTCGAAAAAAATAACCATTTTCTCACGTTAGCAACAATCAGGTAGAAGAATTTTTCGGTAAAGACGCTATAATTTGAATACTTTTCTCACGATAAGTAGTTCACTTTGTTTACTAGTAAATATACCCAGAAGACACTGACCTTTGGAACATTTTCTTTAATTTTTCATGGCATCAGGCCTCTAGTGAACAAGTAAATCTTAGTAAACGTGAAATATTCGAAAATTTCACTCGAAAATTGCATCAAAAATGCAATGAAATCCCACAAATTGCTAGTGAAGCAAGTTTTGCAAGCACAAAATCAAAAAATGTCCGACGAATCAAAATCTTACTTGAATATTTTTAAAAAGCGGTACGAAAAAATGAAAAATAAAGGACGAAAAAATAAAATCTTCAGTCAACTTTAATTATTCATCAACAATGATTCTCAATACAAAAAAATTCATGCCAAGTTTGATGAGAAAGATTTTCACCAGAAAATGCTTACAGCTAAGGTGTCAAATCAAAAAACCTTATAAGATCTCGTTTAGTTTTACACAAGTTTTGCTCATAGAACTGACATAACACTGGAGAAAACAATTTGTAGTGTTCTCCCCCAGGCTGCAACACGCTTCGGGCAGACTTTGAGATATCTTTTTCGTGACAG
>JACJUY010003347.1:33745-81622 GCA_014220935.1 Platorchestia sp. MABIK
GTAGTCTGGAGGCAGCTTTTCTCAGGTCTTGTGGAGGTCCGCGGCTTGCCGCTGGGATCACCACAAATTGCAGCAGCGATAAATTGCCTGAAGTGGAACTGAAGAATTTGAAAGAAATTCCTGTATTGTTTCGGCCGCAAGAAAAGTAGACGCACCATACTTTCAAGCCATCGACTTTCGGTATGTGTTAAAATTTCTCATTGTAGGACGGGGAAAGATTCTCCCTTCTCTGACGAAGAATCCTGAAGCTGAATTTCTGGTGTGCTGGGGCAACCTTTTTCAAAGTCGAGTTGTATTAAATGACACAAAGACAGCAACATATTCCATGCATCTGGTATCTTATCTACGGAATAATAAAACCTCCCTATGTGGAGAGCTAGGAAAACGTTGGTGATGGTAGTTTTTTGTTTAGTTCACCAGATTTTGTACTATTCAAAAAGCGCCACTCATGTTTGATCACCCTGTATTACGCTTTAACGAGTTTCAATCTCTGTGTCAACATGGACAAAAATTTTAACGTTTTCCAGTGGGCGTGAAGTTCATAATCTGGCAGCATTAAATATCGCTGCCGGAGCTTGCTGGTCCCGACATAAAACTACGAGCAGGCGACACTCTCTGAAAAGAAGTTGACTTCGTTGCTCGGCCAGAGCATATCTTGAGAAAGAATCTCAGTTGAAAACGTGCATTTCATCACCCGGGAGATTTTTCGAGGAGCTGTTCTTGAGTCAAGAAACGTTATACGAGCTTTGTGTTTGTTCAAAGTCCTTGCCATGCTTCACACTGCGTCTAAATGCAAGGTAAACAGCCCGAAGTGGCTTCCTGCAGCTGAGCTGCCGTGACGCCTGTGTAGACATAGGGCCGCTCAAATTCTGCGGCATTCTGTACGAGGAACACACGTTCTTACTCCGCAAATTCGGATTATTTCGAAGAAATCCCAATAGGTCGAGTTTGGTTGTTTAAGTTTTCTTTTGCCACAACATAATGTATTCTCGTTAGTAATGATCAAATTATAAAACTTTTGGCCTGATCTTTTTGTGTGTAGGGTTCTGTGTAATTTGTAATTCTAAAATACTTAGAGCTGGCTGAACATAAGCCTCGCTAAGATAAATTGTGACAACCATTTGGCAAGATGTCTTCTGCGGAACTAAAAAAAAGTACTCAAACACAAAAAAACCTTAGCTGCATATTTTTAGAGTCTGTTTGCGAAAAGAACGAAATTATGATCTCACTGGACGCTGAATGAAATATTTTGTAATGATGTTCATGTATAGTTCACTCCCCAAAATTCTTACAATGAGGTAAAAAAAGGCAACAGATATTGCCATTTTACAAAATGTCGCTCAAAAACGTCACAAAACGTCACATTACTATTCATTTATTTTAGTATCATTCATAAGTTCTCAACTTTTTGCTGAAAAATTTCCGCGTTGTGTACATCTTCATTTTTAAGAATGAATGAAGTTTGTCAATGGATTATTTTATTTATGATATTGGTAATGCAAATCAAAACCTAGCACCTATGATTTTTCATTAAATTACGTTATATTTTTTATGTTCTTGTGGTTTGTTCCCTAGTCTATTTGAGAAATTTGAAGAATGTCTCGGTATGCATTATTGATTTAAACTATTTTTGCTGACAGTTTATGAACGCTATACAAAATCCGCATCAATAAGCGCTATAAGGCTTTCGTAAATTTGGATGAAGGTATTATTCGTAAATTTCAAAAAATTAGACACAATATCAAGAAATTGAACATTTCCCCGTAAGTTAATTTTCTAAAATATCGCCATGTCTTGCGTGTTGAATCGGACATTGGAATTTGGAAGGAACTTTGAACGCTTGCATGTAAATCGAGCGTCGAAGAGGCATTTAGCGTACATGACACAAATAAAATGAGCTATTTTCATTCATAATCATGTTTGTCATGATATTTTCAGATTAGTTTTTACTTCAAGTGAAGTGCGTGGTATAAAGACAATCCAGAACCATGAAGCCAACAAGAAGCAATGTAACTTACAAAATTTCAGTTTCCGAGACCAATGTTTGCCTTCAGTAAAAATTGCAAAAACTCACCGGGAAATTTTATGTGGACGAGGCAATATTAGGCGTAGAAGGCCAGTCAAAGTCAAATGAAATCCGGAATGTTGGAGTGGCCAGCTTTCTTTTACAGAGGCGCATTGCACTTCAGTCTATTGCCAGCTGAAGCTTTTATAGCCTAGGAAAATTTGATTCCGTGTCGAGCAAAGCGCTAGAGAAATCAGCTAAGTGCCGTTGAGACTTTCCTTTCTGGCTCAACAAAAGCTCTGCTCTCGATGGATTTTTTCCCTCTTCGGTAGGGTTGTTATTTTTCTCTGCTGCTTTCAAATAAGAGGAACTCTCATAAGAGTCATCTTTAGAATTCCCGCAGATAAACTAATAGCGCGCGTCATTCTATTTTCCCATTTTAAAATTCAAAAATTTACACCGATACCTCTCTGTATTCGGTGCATTTCCAGTACTTTTCCAGATTGCAATGTCGATTATTTAAAAAAAGGAATTTGAAAACTCACAGGTCGTATGAAATTTCTCCTATAGTTGACCAATGTGTAGAATTCTAGTTCGGTTAAAAATGAAGAAAAGATTATAAAATTTTATGTTTACCAACCTAATAAAATGATTGGGAAAGCATCGTTATTGTGTCGGAGCTCATGACTGTCAAAAACACCAATGACGCTTGTGACTCTACTGATAATATAATATTAATGATGAAATCGTCAGGGGTTTCCAAAAAATTATCTCGCGAATATTAATTTCAATTTTGTATAATAAATTGATTTCATTCTTCGTAATCTTGAATCCCGACATGCTATTGAGATATGTGAGAACATCCATACGCCCGATGAGTTTAGGGTACATTATCTGAAAATATGAGTGAACAATTTGTTGTTAAGATCTTCTTCATTATGCGATAAACTCTTGTAAGTGCGATGAAAACAACACATTAGAGCAAAAAAAAAAAAGAAACTTCTTTTTTGGCAGTGATATCGTTTTAAGAAAATAATTATTTTTGTATAAGGAAAAATGGAGGTGATTCACTATTTGTTTCATTCCACTTCTCAGGTAAAGTTACTCAGGAAAGTATCGAGTTTATTTTCTGTGATCTGATTTTAGCCATAAATTTGAAGGGATCTGTTGAACTCGTCAATATCTGTTAATTTTAGACCTCATTTATTCATTTAGTTTTTGCCATGACCAGTAATTTTCAGGTTCATTATTTCATTGGTGTGACGACCATCGCTTGCTAAGAATAGACAAATTTTGGATACACCGAAAAAGGACACAGCCTCTAAATTTGCATGATAATAAACACATTTTTGCGGTTCAATAAAACGCTTTTTGAAACTTATCCATTCATTATGGGGCCTTTTTCCATATTATGGAATAATGCAACTCTATACGTCCACCTATAGCCAGAGTCACAAGTTTCAGTCTACCTCGGGTACTCTCCACGCAACACAACTCATTACGTACCAGGTTTTTGAAGATTTTCTCAAAAACTTTTTTGAAGAATAATTATTCCTCAAAAAAACTTCAGTTGTAGTGGAACAGAATCTTAGGATTCTGACTCGAGTATCAACCAAGCGGAAACATCCATTGGGTTGGGTTGAGATTGGGCGACAAAAGGTCTACATGCCCTTGCTCCTATTGAAAATAGTTCCGACAAAATTGTTCTCTCGTCACTTGTGCGTGACGATGGAAAGGGTAGCAACTATACAAGGAATCTGTTGCTGAAAAAAATTTAGTAGTACATAGTTAGGAAATGACGAAGCCACAGTGCACTATGATGAACCAATTTATAATTTTGTCTAAATGGGAAATATTTCAGTAACAGCCCTCACCATTCCACTTAAAAGCTACGAGCTGACCATCTATTCTCTCGCTCGGTCCTTGTGAGACTGTGAATTGATTAAAACATAACCACTGTCACCAAGCTCAAGCAATCAGAGCTGTACATGCCGGCACCCCTTTGAGTAGTTTCCTTTCTCCAGAAGCAAATATAAGTTCCTGAACAACGAACTAAATCCTTTACAACGCTGCGAGCAATACGATTACTTACAAGCTGAGTGAAAACTGTTACTTTAATCAAGATACTTATTCCATTTGCCAAAACCTATCGTACACTTTGAGTAAGAAAACGAAAATAGTGATAATCTACCCTTTAATGTACGATAAAATTAAGAGATTCAACCTTGAACCGAGAACAATGATAAAATAATCGTCAATTTATCTAGACCGGGCTTCAAGCCAGACGTAATCCACAAGCGAGACGGCATTCTGCTGTTGATTTTGAAGATTTTTGTGCAAAAAACAAAACTTGAGAGACTACTCGTCGGTAGAGAGCAGTGCACAGTCATTCACAGCTAGAACTGTTTTGCTTAACATGCTCTGCCTTGCAGAGCATTCAACGTTCAAATTTTGAGCGGAAATGGCGTCCAAAGGTTTCATTACAGATGTTACAAGCTATATTACAAAGTAAGGTAAGAGAGGACGCTGTTCTGCTGGGGTAAGTTAAGAGAATATGTTGTCGAAATAGTAAGAGGAAATGCTGTCGAAATAGGAAGAGGAAATGCTGTCCGTACGGTAAGAGGGTACGCTATCCTGTTGGAGAAAAAGTGTCCTATTCCTAGATAGCTTTTAACGTACTTTAGCATGATTTGAAATATCTCCGATGTGCGTATTTTTGTTCCCTTTTGTGTCTTAATAAGCAAAAGCGAGAAAAAGTTTTCAAATTTTTGCAATTGCGTCTCATACCATGACCAAAAACGTTATGGCGATAAAATTTGTTTTTTGGGAATTTTTCACACCTAAACAAGACTTTCTAGCACTCTGTCTAGCACTTGACCTTTCTAGCACATGATTTCCGGTTCAACAGGAAAAAATTTCTGATTTGAAATGTTTTTTTTCAGTAAAGACCCTTTTTTTAAACAAACATCGGCATCTTAGGATGCTTTATTTCCAATCAAGCCTGATACATATGATCTTAAGCATTGGTTTTTTCAAATGTCTTATAACTAACACTATAAATATGGACACCATGACGGTTCCCCCGTAAAGCCGGTACCCATTTCTGACACCTGGGTTGAGTGGGGTATTGTGCTTGAGCTCTCCCTTATACCCAACGGGGAAAATAGCCGCGCCAGTGCCGGGATACGAACCCGGGCCTCAAACATGCAAGGCCGATCCCTTAACCACTGTACCACAGCAAGCACTAGTTTTAAAGAACAAGGGGCCTAGCCAGTAGTATTTTTGAGAAGTTTTCAGTTGCTAGCATTCTTTCCGATTTGAATTCCTCTAAGTTCATGCTTTTTGAAAATGCTTCTTCATTTTCGACTCGTTCTTATATGGTTAATTACCGCATAAACCCTTTAATGTTTCTTTAAGCCCTTGCCTCGACGTGTCTGCTATTTTTAAGCGCGCGAGGATTTTGAAAACGATCTTCTCAATAACAGTTTTTGAAAATTTGAAGTTCGTCAAGCAGAAGTAGAATGTGATAAGCAGTATATATCGAAGCCTATAAAAATTTGTAAACTTTCAATTTTTTCCTCACCACTGCGATATCGGGCAACGTGCAATAGCTTCTCGTTATTTTCTCATTGTATTAAATATCATGAGTATTAGGAAATTAATTGAATGCATAAACATGAAAAGTTACTTCTGGCATTCATGAATCTGTGCCTTGAGACAAAAGTAATTTGACATTTAAATTGCTCTCAAAATAATTCCAAGAACATTGTCCTAACACCACATAATTACATGTACGTCAGTTTTATTCCATCCATTCGACCTGGTTGCAAAATCTGTTAAACTTGTTGACCAAGGAAGTAGACTGCAAACAGCAACTAATTACACTGAGTTATTCAGAGCTAGATCTGCCTTGTTCAATATACTCTAGGCATTCACCGTTCAAATTTCGTGTGTAAGTAGGATCCAAAAATTTCATAGCAGGCGCCATTTTTAGAACAAGGATCCGTGTTTTGAAGTGAGCGAATCCTCTCTGCAACTCAAGCGAGCTAATTCAACCGAGACTTTTAGGGATTTTCAGCTTGGAAATGAGGAGAACTTGCAGGGAGCGTCGAAGCCCCTGAAAACAAGGCTTTAAAGCGGACGGCTTCGACCAAAAACCATGCAAACTCTTGTTAAGCTCAGGCCTATCGATTCCTTCTTGAAAATAACCATGGGCTTATTGGAAGTTGTGATGCATGTGATAATAATTATGGACATGAAAAGTGGTCAATGGCATTTCTTAAGTAGAACCTGAACCACGAAAAAAAATTGAATAATAATCGCAATTCAGATGAAATGTCTGTTTACAGGAGGAACAACAAAAATACTTCTATATTCAGGGTGTTTCAGAAGAAGAGCAACAAAATTGCACACAAGGTAGAAAATGATCAAATAAACATTTTTCTTCACTGAAGTTTTCCGAAATAATTCGGGTTTTGAGCAGCTTTTTGTTTTAAATATTACTGTCCGAAATTACCTGAATGATCAATTTCCTAATAAGTGGATCGGGCTAAATGGTCCTGTTGCATGGCCTCCTAGATCTCCTGACATGACTCCACTCGATTTAATTTTTTGGGGACACATGAAGATGGCTCTCATGTGTCCCTTGTTTATGCTACACCCATTGAATCTGAGAAAAATCTCGTGGCCAGAATTGCAGTGGCTGCTGGTGAGATTTCTGAAATGCCAGGCGTGTTTTCTAATATCCGGCAGTCGTTGAGGCTAAGCTGTTAAAAGTGTATTGATATAGGTGGAACACATTTTGGACAATTTTTAAAAATTCAAAATAAATACTGCGAGTTATTTGGGCCATTAAATTTCATCCTTTAAAACAATAAACAGCTAATATCTCAGAAACTCGATTTTTTTCGAAAAATTTCAGAGAAGAAAGAGTGTTTATTTGGCCATTTTCTACTTGTGTGCAATTTTGTACCTCTTGTTCTGAAACACCCTGTATGTCACATTTTTCTGTAATAAGAGTACTCACTCTTGGAATGTCTTTCGGCAACATCATGGAACCAAATTTCTACTTCTCGAACGCAGAGCACAATGTCGAACTGGTCAAATATCATCCGAAGAAAAAAGCAGAGATTGCATTTCCATCCAAAAATATTCGATGTGATGACTTACAGCAAGTCAGAAACTCAAGCAAGTATTATTTGATATGATGACTTAATGCAAGGCGACATATCATGCAAGAATCAGTTAGTATGATGACTACCTATAAGTTAATATTCAAATCCAGTATTACTCAACTCAATTGCTTACTGCAAGTCAACATACCATGCAAGAATGACTTCGCATGATAGCTTACTGGAAGTTAACATATCAAGCAAGAATGACTTAGTATAACAGCTTACTGCAAGTTAACATACCAAGCAAGAATGACATAGTATAATAGCTTACTGAAAGTCAACATACCAAGCAAGAATGACTTAGTATAATAGCTTACTGCAAGTCAAAATACCATGCAAGAATGACTTAGTATGATAGCTTACTGCAAGTTAACATACCAAGCATGAATGACTTAGTACAATAGCTTACTGAAAGTCAACATACCATGTATGAATGATTTAGTATGATAGCTTACTGAAAGTCAACATATCATGCAAGAATGACTTAGTATGATAGCTTACTGGAAGTTAACATACCAAGCAAGAATGACTTAGTATATATGATAGCTTACTGGAAGTTAACATACCAAGCAAGAATGACTTAGTATGATAGCTTATTGGAAGTTAACATACCAAGCAAGAATTACTTAGTATGATTGCTTCCTGTAAGCCAAGACACAAAGCTTGCAAGGCACAACAGATAGCGGCACATCGGACCAGCGGTTATCTCTTTCTAACCCTAAATTCTCCCGCTCAGCCGACATCGACACTTGACGAAAACTTCTGCTTCAATGTCAACACAGCACAGAAGTTCCGGGAAGAATTTAAACCTCTGGTTTTTGTCTCTCCTTAGGAACTGCTTAACATACCTTCCAATCAAAGCTGCTGCTAGATTGTAATTTACGGCTGTTTCTTGTTTATGGACAAGACGTGGAAAGAATTTCAGTGTTCATTCAAAATTATTCTATGTGAAATTCGTAAGAGATTTTTAGAATTGGGAAAACATCAAGACATTATGGACAAGAGGTGTAATGAATTTCAGTGTCTATTTAGAATTATTCTACGTGATATTCGTAAGAGATTTTTAGAATTGTGAAAACATCTGTCTTTTTTGGGGAACGTATTGCATGTGTAAGGAAATTTATATTTGTTGCTGTTTAGATTACACTAATAATTATTAGTGAAAATATTCTCAACCCTGTCACCGAATTAAACTTGAGTTTCTAGTTATTTATAACGTATTTTCCTATTGAAACACCCAAAATTGATTCTACTTCAGCTAAGAAATGAGGTAAATTAGGTTTGCTTGAAAAAAAAGTGTTAAAACCCAATAGATAGATAGGAGGAATCAGAACTGGCATTCAGATGTTCTCGAAATTTGAATTCATCTATTTGTTACGATGACGTTTGTCTACATGTTTTTGCCCCTTAGAAAAAAACAAAGAAACATAGGCAGAGTATTGTATGTGTTAACATTTCAGTATATCATTTAGCACTTTTTGTTGAAAGCCATATGTTAGGATTCGTTGGCGAGAATAAGGTAGTTTCAAAATACCTTGACTTCTAAAGGTAAATCCCTCTGTCTTTGTCACCCAAGTTCGTGGTCTAGCGGCGAGTGGCGTTCACTCTGCTTCTATTTCTTTGTGCCGTGACGTCCATGCTGCTGGTAAGCATAACTATTTGTGAATATTCCTCTATTTTTTTGCGTCTCTAGTTTTACCTGTGTAAATGCCATAATCAGTGAAGGGAAAGCGCTGAAGTTTAATTTGTATTGATGTATAGTGTCCAGTGTGAAGTAAGCGTTCCGTTGTTTATAAAGTTATTTCTTTTGTTCTAGGATCGTTCCTCTCGCACGTCTCCTCCTTACTTACCTGTTACTCCTTGCCAAACGACCCAATTTCTTATAAATTGTTTTGTTAATTTTGAGACTTCTGGAACTTCATTCCGTAGACCTAATAAGTCTAATATTGCGTGCTCCGTTGGCTGCAATGGATTGACTATCTTGTAAAACCATCTTGCTTTAATATTTAATTTTCATGTTTTTTGCACTTAATTATCCTTACTGAGGCTAGAATCCTCCAAGCGAACAGAAGACAGGAGAGGTCTTAACACCATAGATTTATCGCAGTGCAGAATTTGAAAAGAATAATGTTGTGTATATGAATACCGGAGCTTACATATTGTATTATTTATGAGTTATTTTATTAAGTCTGTTTTTACCTAAATGCTTTTGAAACTCCTATACTATTGGCCTGTAAACTTTACGAGTAGAAATTTCTGCAGCGTATTGGAAGACATTGCCCTACATAATAAGTGAAAAATGTGAGCAAACTCGTAAAATAGAACCAACTAAACTAACGACTGCGTTATTTGCATAAGCTAGCTATTGAGAAAATTTTGGAATGAATCATAGCAACAAGAAAATAAATAATCTGTCTAGAATACTCCTAACAACGCCTGCGAGCGAAAACACATACGCAACATGTCTGGAAACCAGCAAATACGGAATGAAAATCTTACGAAGGCTGTGCAGCGAGTACAACAAGGGATTCAAGATTGCTCTTTGAGCCTTTAGAACCTGTGAGTTCATTTTCCTGATCTTATCGCAAGCCTAACAATCTAATCATCCCCACTAAATAATATTTTCGAGATGCCCTTTGAGCTTCCATATTAAGTCGGTGGGATGTTACAATAACTGAGGGCTCCGTTCTCCATTGCCGAGAGGTCGCGAACAAAGACTTCCCCTTCACAATATCTTCTTCTTCAAAGAAGATCAAAGGGTAGAAAACTCTGCCGAATATTCGTGGAGCCGCTCCTCTTCTAATATTGAACCACGTTGCCCTTCAAAGGAGTCGAAGATTACACAAGAATATACGGGAGCGCTGTGCAAACAATTTTGTTTAGACAGTTTTGCAATGCAAAGGTAATAGCCATTGGTGCGAGTTGCAGGGGACAAGTTCCAGTTTAGTGCTGATGGAATGAATTCCCTCTAACGCTTTTCAATACAGTTCACTTACCTTGAAACATGAATGACTGTTGTCTCTTGCTACTTCGAAGAGTTACATTTTATTTTCATGCGCCTTTGATTGCACTGAACTGGACGTCACAAAGAGACTTCTTTGTTGACTTATCTATCAGAAGTGAATCGACAGCCCCATAAAATCATGACAAATTTGAAGTCTATTAGAGCTTCATCAATTCTCAATGCTAATCGATGTAGCAGTACTGTACGAAATGCATAATAAATTTCATTACAAATACAAATAGTTTACTCGGATATACGTGAGGCGTCTATTTTGGAGCAATTCTTTCGTTAAACTCATACAGTCCTCCGATATTTTCTTTTCCACTTTTATTATGAAAGCTTACCATTGATTTCATTCAAAATCTTCTGCCTCACTTCAGAGGATGATCTGTAAGCCTTATCTCTTGCTCATTGAAAGCACTCAATCCAAATCGCTTTCATAAAAAAAGCGATAAGCATCGCCTCCAAACATCGTGCATGCACCACAGTTATTACATATAAATAGACACGTAATGTTTGGCATAATGTCAGATTTCCACATCAGAATGAATGTTTGGTATGAGATGTGAACGTTCGTTGAGAGACACAAGGCCCGTATAATTGACAATGTTTAGCAGGAAATTACTTTGAATGTGTAATTGTTGGCGATTGGAAATGAAATCTTGTAACAAATGCAGGGTTGGTGTTTATATATATCTCAGTTCAGACGCCTATTCACAAAAGGTCTGTTGTGTAGAGGGAAAAGTGAAATCTAATCATGAATGCATGAAGAAGCATGTGAAATATTAGTTCAGAGAAGAAATTCTGTTCAGTCTTCTTTAAAGAATCACTTTATTTTATTCTTATGTAGTCCATCGCTTGTTGTTCATCTAGTGAGACTTGTACCAGGTATTCATGAATCTTTAGAAACTTTGCACGAGTAATCATCGATTTTTCTGAATTCTACGCATAAAATATCTTTACAAACTGACCGAAACGAATTCTTTCGAGGTGTAGCAGGCCGTCCGCGTTCATAACAGTGTTTTTCTTTCAACTATCAAGAAATGTATGTGCAAGAATGAGAGCACAAGGCATGTTCAGGTTGATTGATATTTCCTGCCTTTCTAATACATAATAAAAAATTTATCGTGTCTTTGTTAGTTCTTCAGCTTCAACACTGACAATGGCTTCATTTCTAAGACAGCAGATTGGAATACATTTGACACTTTTGAGTGCGAAAAGAAATTGAACCCTTCCATCTGCTGGATATTCTTGATTTAGTTCGCAAGCTCTGTTGTAATACGTTTCTATACGAAAATTTGTAGAAGAATAGCCTCCAAGTACATTGAACAGTTATCGTATGAAGAATAAGGTATAAGAATTTTTATTTTTTTCACAGCAATAACCAAGTCCAGTATTTGTGACAACGTTTACTCACGTTCATGATCCAAATTGAGTATTGAACGTCATAGTTTTTATACAATTGATGATTTTAGGCTCACTACTTTTCAATGCAGTTTAATTGTGGTGAGGATATTTATCTGAATTTTTTTTAGAATACGAAAACCCTGTACCATTGTATCCAAAATCTGTTTAGTTTTCCAGCTCAAAAATATCTTCTAATAATTCTACCTCGTATTAATCTTGTAAGTTTTAATTCTTACCGCATCTTTTTACTGAGTTCTTAATGAAAAGCTGATGCAACATGTTAATTAATAGATGAACCTGAACCCTCGACGAAGAATACGCTTTTTTCTCCTAAAGTACGCCATTAGTGAATGCTACCTTCCTAATCTTTTCTCTCTCTTATCCGGGTAGAGACCAACTTTTCACTCGTAACAAACATCATTGTTTGTGAAGTTTAACGTCAGTCGTTCCCTACAACAATAATGTACGGTACTTCTACTCCCGGATTCTAGAATTTGACGACCAACGTTTCAATTTCGTTCGTTGGTCCAGTTTCGATCAACGTCCTCTGACATTCATCACACGAGTTTCTTCCGTCTATTTCCTGCACGCCGTGTAGTAGTCGCTGACAAAATGCGGGTACGAGACAAGAATTATGAATTGGAACTTAGAAAAGCGCCTTAGGGATATTCTGTTTCTAGTTGTCTAAATATTGTAGCCACATTCATGCTAGGGGTTCAAATAGAAAAACCCTCGTGAGCGAGAACACCAAACGACCCCTATGAATAAGTAAAAAAACCAAATACTCCAAAATCTGCATACGTAGGGAAGTGAGTGTGGCATTTGGCAGTAGACACCAACCACAACAATGTTAAAATACTCACTGAACATCACCCCGGAAAACGAATGCCCAAGCTCTCCCGGCATGACACTAAGGAGCAATTTTCAAGGCCCAGGTTGTCGCGCTCACACCGAGAGCTGGAGCTCTGTAGGCCTGTCAACGGAAGTTACGACGGCCCAACTTTGAAAGTGTGTTTATCTCCAGGGACTTGAGTGGAGTTGGAGGAAGTGCGTTGGCTCATCTAGCCATGAAGGGACGGCTGAGCAGCTCTGTTAAATTAATGTTCTGCAGCACAGTGAGAGTGCTGATGAACCCTTGAGCCAGTTTGCGTGCATAGAAACAGTTTTCTCAACCGTGGCTGCTAGTTTTGTCCAGAGTTCTTCTATTTGAAGATGTGTACTGAAATTTGTGAAGCACAGATAATCGTGCTTCTGGATATTTATCGTGCGAGCATTGCGAATATCTTTCAAATGTTGTTTACATCCTTCAAGATGCCCGAAGGAGAATAAATTACACTTAAACGTTACTATGCAATATACTTCCCTTTAATTTCCTAATCTTAATCAGTAGGTAGCCTCACTACTGCGCAACACAAATTAGAATTTTTGGGTAATGAAATATTACTCTAATGGTACGAAATATTTTAACCATAACAATTCTAGGCATAACGCAGCTTATGTTCATCATTCATAGTTTGCATACTACAAACAAAATAAAACAAAACGATCTTTATTTGGTTGAAGTTGTAGACTTGAACTTCACGCAAAGCGTTAACTCAAGCAACATAAATTGTAGCAACTCGAGTTTCTCTGAGTTAGGATGCAGCCCAAATTGTGGAGCGGTCTTTACGAGCCGTAATTTTATGAGTGTACCTGACTGAATTAATTTGGCTACGCACGAGGGTGTATCTGATGGAATTAATTTAGCTACGCACGAGGGTGTACCTGACTGAATTAATATAGCTACGCATGAGGGAGTATCTGACTGAATTAAAATAGCAACGCACGAGGGTGTACCTGAATGAATTAATATAGCTACGCACGAGGGTGTACCTGACTGAATTAATATAGCGACGCATGAGGGTGTATCTGACTGAATTAAAATGGCAACGCACGAGGGTGTAACTGACTGAATTTCCAACGTGTTTTGTTCATGATTTTGAACTGTGTTTTCTTATTTTTAATGACTTTTAAAATGACGTTTCTTCGTTTAAACTTGAATCCCGTGCAATTTTATCGCACAAAATTCAAAAGTAAGACAAAAGTTATTGTTTTCATCGTCTGTTGAAATGGGTACAAATCATTTAAAGGAAAAGATATTTTTAATTTAGCAATGTTACTCACCATAATTTTTTCAAATTAAAATTTTTCGGAAACTTCATAATACAAATTCTGTGAATTAAAGTACAACTCTTCTCTACGCATTTGCTGCACAATTTTGATGACAAAAGTAAGTCTACATATAAAGAAAACACCGTATTAATAAATTGCAATCAAAAATGAGAAAAAGTTTTGGAGTCCTTACATTTTTCATCATGCCAAGCCTGAGGGATGTACCTCAAAACATTGATGTTGTTCATTAAGTCAGATATATATTACGTGCAATTCAACAAAAGAGACAACAAATTGATAAATAACCACATTCAGACGTCTAAGAATTACTATTTTGATGCCCGAAAATTATCCCTGAATTCTCGCTGTAAGCCAACCTTGCGACCTCCACAGGTTTAGTCACGTTGGGAAAGCCCTGAATTAAACAACTGGTGTTATTACAATTAAATTTCCTGGTTAAATAGGCTTGGAATATTTTTTAATATCGTCCAAATTGCCAAGCATTAGGCGACATTTTTGAATACTAAATCATGCACTGTAATTCAGAATAATGGACTTCGATCGTAAAAAAATAGTTATAAATAAAGATGATGCATCTCGGTTGTTAAGGATTTCATAATTTTTGTTATGGGTAAATTCTAAAGGGCTTACGAAAGAATTTTCCGACACTTCGAGCTTTAGATAAAAAACAGTGTTGTTACAGATATATTTCCCTGACTTTTTTATTAGCAATCAATGCATTTCTCGGAGGTTTTTCATGCTTCACTGTGCGTGCGCTCTTCAGAAGACTAACTAAACCTATGTTGATCCGTAGAAATAAATTGTGACTGAATTTTGACCTATGAAAGAAATATACGTTACTTCTTAAACAATGTATTTGAAAGGTAAACATATGGAACACGAAACTATCGATCAGAGTAAATTTTAAATGCTTTCACTAAAATGGCAGCACGGCATCCAGTTCAATTTCAGCATTATATCTTGAATATGGTATCCAGAATACGCCAATGCACTTCCTTTCATTTGCCATGCCAGCGAAGTTCTTTTAATTATAGAGTTGTGTTTGCGGGTATCGTTGAGACTCAAAAATTTTGATAAACTGCTAGACATTAAAGTCGCGTTTGCGGCTTCAGTTTCGCGCTATCTTTACTGAGATTCTGTTAAAAAAAATTTTTTTTGCCAAAGAAGAGACCATATCGTACATCTAGCACAAATAATCCAGTTATAGTTGCTGAGCGTTTATTTGCATGTTGACTTGTATTTATCATGTCAAACCTTAAAGATTTAATAAGGAAATAATTTTTGTAACAAATCTAGCCATCAGACATTTCGTCTGTTACTAGGAAACGCGTTTGAGCAGCGTAAGTGTGTTACAGGCTTCCCTACACAAAGGGTTAATTCGCATTTCTTAATCCAAAGCTATTACAATAGATAAACATATATTTTCGTTGTGTGGGGCAGAAAAAATGTATCGGAAGAAGTTTTGGTCCCATAACACACGATAAATAACCTAAATGTTAAATTCCCGTCAATTTTTGAACACTATAATTGAAAGCCGTCGTTTGAATTATTATCATGTGTTTCAGCTCGATATATGTCAAACGAAAATTGCGTGTGTTTAGTGAAGTTAAAGTAATAATAGTTAAATGCAAGTTTACTCACGAATTTACAAACTCAGATGGAAATGAAATAACCTCAAATTTATTTCCTATATAGGGTGAGCTAAGTAAACGTTACCCAATTTCAGCAAATATATTACACAAAAATCATTATTTTTCAGGAAAGTATAAGTTGAATTACGAGAAAAATTTCATATTTTTTACTAGCTTCAAACGTTTTACAGTCAACCGTTTAGTTTAGGTGCGGTGTTGTTCTGAGTGAACATTATTTCCTTCTGACTTACACACAGCAAAAGTTTTCTGAATTCATCACCATGACACACAATGTGACTCAAAACACGAAGGAAAATCGCTTCATGCAAAACCAACATCAACATCTAAGGATGCTTTATTTCCAATCAAGCCTGACACACATCACCTTGTTCATTGGTTTTTCAAATGCCTTATAACTAACGCCAGGACTCTGTGACGATTTCTCCCGGTCAAGACCGGTACCCATTTCAGACACCTGGGTAGAGTGGGGTAGTGTGCTTTGAGTTTTTCGTTAAGCCCAACGGATAAATTCGCCACACAGCACCGGAATTGGAACCCTCGACATCTTCACGGAAGGGAGAGTTCTTTAATCACACGGCTACGACTAGCACTACAAAGAATAAGTCAAAAAATCATTGCAAAATTCATTGAATGTCTGTGTAAAAAATAATTCCAAATTTTCTTTACAGTGCTTGTCGTAAGCATGCTGAGTGGGCGCCTAGAAGCCCTGACCTTGCTCCAATTTTTTCTTTATGCTCTCCTTGATGAACCGTGCATTCCAGACACCGCCCATGGTGTTGCAACATATTCTTGATCGAATCACAATAAATGTCAACTTCCTCAAAGCAAATCCTGATTTAGTTAAAAATGATATGAATGAAATAATACAGAGGCTAAAAAGGTCTTCAGAACGACGGCAGTCAAACTACGCAATTCAAAAGGTCTTTGAAAACCTCTCTATTTCAGAAAGGATTTTAAAGACTTTTTGTAAATGAATTTAGTTTTGCAATAGACAACGTTTAATGTACTGTCTCTGTAAATGAGCGATGACATTTTTTTTTGTGCTCCCTCTGTACAGCATTGCCTCAGAACTAGATGATGGGCAATAAAAACTTGGAACTGAGTGCAAAATTTGATGCTACGGAAGGAATGAGACTTAGCCATCTCCTCAATTAAAAAATTATTGTATGGAGCAATCTGTGTGCTGAAATTAGGGAACACACTTACGGTCCACCCAGTGAAAAAGTTAGATATCTTTTGCATTTCACTCAACAAATCGGTTAGGTCGAGTTGAAAATTTCCTGCATGGATGTTTAAATCAATGTTACTTCTGTCGTTGACATCAAGAATGCGAATTAATTTGGTGATAGTTTAATTCCCTCAAAATTGCTAAATTTCTCAGGCTTTAAGTCTTTTTCGTTATTTCTAGAGTCTATGTCATTGTTTAGTCATGTCTGTATAACAATGTACTGCGCAATTTAAAGAGCTCAAGTGGGACAATTGAAAATTTTCCATCCAACGGTTGGCTCTATATTATTTCAATTCACTCCATGTTATTTTTGATACCATTTATTTTTTGTACCTGAGTGAGTAAACTTCAGAAAGCAAATCAAATTCGGCAACTTACACAAGTTTGAAGACATACCCCTATTATGAGAGGTGTATCAGAATGAGAAGAAATCCTTCAGTAAACAATGTACCATCTTCTGAATTAGAGTTTACCTTACGATTGCGGCGCAGGAACCGGTACAAAACTTTATCCCGTCATCATATACTCGATTGTTTCTGCCAGCTAGTTTCTACCAGCTAGTATTGAGCAAGACGTGACCGGCATTCCCATCATAATTCTGAGAGAATTAGTGCTCTCGTCATCGCACCACGGAGCAGCGACTCAGCTCGAGCATTAATTTCACATTCATTTCCTTGAATTACCGTTCCCCTATTCAACAGTTCTTTTGTTTTAGTGTCGATGTTGTCCCCCTGCGTCTTGTAATTAGTATCGAGTTGTTGTGTTCGGTGCTTACCTCAGTTTTATTTAGTTCGAGTGGAACGCGTGCATTTTCGCTCCTTTCACGGCGCGGACGACTCGATCATCATCTCGAGAGCGGATCTCAAGGGGAGCCGAGTGGGGTGAAGGGGATCTTCTATTTTATATCTCATTAAAAGCAATCCTGGCTAATCGATAAATTGCAGTGTACATTTTGAATAATTAACGAAATTTAAATCTAAATCATCCAATTTCATTTTTTTAAATTGAAGTAAAAATTTAATTAGAAAAAATTAAAAAAAAACAAAATTAAAGGTGAAAAAATCTAGAGTGAAGCTAAAATTTAAAATAAAAATCAAGAATTAAATTAATATTTAAAAAATGTAAAAGCATAGAAATTCAATAAAAATTAACATTGTACGTCACGCATTTCACCTCGAAGAGTTTATCGACGATAATTCAGTTTTGAAATTTCAATAACGGAAACTAGAACAAATGACATTCACGTGTCTTCTTCTTGAAATCTGAGCTCTCACGTTGTTGGCCATACTCTTAAAATTTGAATTTTCACCCTTAAACTTCCTTAATTTCTTCGAAAAATCAGTAATCATACAAACCATTCCAGTGCCCGTTTGATTAAAAACCATGAGAAGAAAATACTTACCATTTTCAATAATATGAAAATCTCTTGTTCATATTCATGCATCAGAAATCAATTAAAATCAGTCATTTGTAGTTACATTGTAATTTCTATCGCAGTATCAGCACTAGCGCACTCTATAGAGAGTGGCTTAAAATCGTTTTCTTCTTCGACTAGCGTTCTGTATTGATGGCTGCACTCACGTCACTCATAAGTGTGCGTGTGGGTCAGAGTGCTCTGAGACTAAGGCTGATATTACACAATTTTCTTAACATATTTTTTTTTTAATTTGGTTGTACTTCTGCACGCTTTGGCATTGCAATGGATGAACGAAGACGATCATTGAGAATTATCATTGATCATAGAGGATGTTCCCAGCAAAGCCCACCAAAGTCTCCTTCATGCTGTGGAACACCAGCTTAACTCAGAATCCTTTATTGTAGAATTATCATTCTTGAATACCATCGATCAAAAAACATGGTATAGCAAATGGAATTAATACACTCAATTCATTGAGAAATCAATGGTGACCTGCATGTGCTCAGATGAATTGGTGACAAACATTTCAATCAAGCTGCAGGAGACCTCATCACCGAGCATCATTTCCGAAATCCACGTTTTCAACGTGAAAGAAAATGGAATTTGGAAACCCATTTTCGACCACACATCAAATTCGTGGTCTAATAGTCTTCCAATAAAAAGCCTTGCACAGGGAGGAAAACATGGTGCACTCACATCATCTGTGTGACTAAATTCATAATATTGCTCAGGTAGCGAAACTTTTAAATTTAACGTATACTGCGACGAGGAGCAAGGGCAATACTGACGTAATTGAAGAAAACTAAAAAATTCCCTGCAACAGGACAAATTTGCTACCTCCGTCAAACGCTTAATTTTAAGAATAGCATGAGAAAACACAAATCAATGCAGGTGTCCGGAATAATGAATTGATACCTTCAAAACAAAATTGGCTGCAGCAAAAAATGACATTTTATGTGTTTTCGAAACAAGGTTCGATTCCCGCACAAAAGTTCGGTTGCATGTTACACCCCAATAACAGACTTTGAGGTTTCAAAGATAGTGACGCTTGCCATTACTCGAAATTCTAACTTTGGCAAATTAGGTTTGAGGAGGCATAGAAATTATTTGACTCAAAGTATAAATAAACGAACATTAATCCATGTTCATCGGTAGCCTGATCAGTGTGCCACAATTTCGTAATTCTTCTACATATGTTAAACGACCACTATATCACGACGGTATACAATTAGCAAACATAACATTTTAAATTAAGATTTTTAATCATCGGCGCAAATGCTCAATCTTTTCTTTTATTCGAGTCGTGAAAATTTTTGGTTAGCCTTGAGCTTTTTCAAATATTCTAAAAATTTCAATAAGAAAAAAAGCACTCTCTGATTTCTATAGCTTTAATGTACACTTAATGAGTAAAAACAATCAGTTGAGTCAAATGAACTACACCTATCCCGAATGGGGTAGGAACGAAATAAAACTACAAACGTCTTAAGAACTCTCTTCGATCCTGTTGTCACAAGTAATTAAAAAGCAATAATCGGTAGAAAATATCACATTCGGTTTCCGATCATCACTCAATAATAGATAGGTCATATTAATACTGCAAAGGAGAAATGGTAGTAGACTAATATGACCTATCGTCAGAAGAGTTTCTACTCAACGCAGGACGAGAAAAACTAATGCACAGGTCCTTCGAATATCAAACCGTCTTATGATGTTGACATGCAAGGTTCAATTTTTGAAGAAAGACAGCAGTCCTAAATTAATGCGTATCCACCATCACTAAAACGAAGAAATGTGCTGGTTGTTTAACAAAACAGTTAATAAAAGAGCTGTGCAGAACAGAGAAAATTTACCTGTGTGAGTACAACAAATAGATCAAATAGTACCGTAATAAACAGGCATGGACAACTTGAAAGTATGATTAGAAAAAAAACACTGAAGCAAAACATACTTACTTTCACAAGAAAAGAAACTCTAAATTAAAAACATAATTCAAAAGCAACGTAGGGAATCAATTTTTAGGTAACACAATCTAAAAATATAAACCG
This sequence comes from Platorchestia sp. MABIK, assembly GCA_014220935.1. Taxonomy (NCBI): domain Eukaryota; kingdom Metazoa; phylum Arthropoda; class Malacostraca; order Amphipoda; family Talitridae; genus Platorchestia; species Platorchestia sp. MABIK. Next base: position 53,850 of record JACJUY010003347.1, read on the forward strand.
TCGAAATAATTTAGGATTTTCCGTAGGAAACAGCCACTGATTGAAATGCTTTATTTTCCGGAGATGAAAATGTATTTCATGACGTCCATAGCACAAATTAAAATCCACCTACATGTGTGAACCTGTGCCCTACTTCATAAACGGGTGCCAGTGTCAAATAGAGACCACGTCCCGTTAATTCATGGGAAGTACAACAACATTATATCACCTGAAGAACACAGGAGTAGCAGAACATACTGGTATTAGCTTTCATTATGTTTAAGACAGTTTCTTAGGCTCACCATTAATGATTCGTTTGATAATTAATTCACCCATATCTGCCACTAAGTTCCCTATTAATAGAAACACTCCATATTTAAACCGTTGCCCATCCTGGCGACATTAATGCGGCATAACGTTTTGAAATATTAGAGAAAGTAATTACGAATCAAGTCTCATCTCACTCGGATAAATCAAATTTATTTCATCGAAAATATAACTTTCTGAGAAAGAACATCATTACTTGAGACGTTCTGCTGAAAGTCACAGAAAATAAATAGCAGTGACATCGGTAAAATGAATGTAGCTCTCCTACTGTACCGCTGCTTGTACGGAGTCCATCGCGTTCGTCAGTATCTAACACCCGCGACTTTTACTGAAAATATTGACCTCAGGAATAGACACGGTCGTTTGAAATAATTTATGTATCAAATTGATCTCTGCTGAGATAATAATTTATCCCTATTCATTCAAAAAAAAATTGTGTTTTTCTATGATTCATTTTTTGTCTGTGCTGTTTTCCGTATTGATCAATGATTTTCTTTCAATATCATCGAACATAAAATTAATGTGTGCGTGCAAATGGTATTAAAATTGCAATCGACGGCCTCTGTATATGGCTGAATTGCCTAAGGCGCAAACGAACGCTAAAAACCTCCTAAGCAGTTTAACATCAAAGTATGACCAAAATGATTGTAAGCTTAACGCAAGCAAACACAATGCGTTATTTGCAGATCTAGAGACGAAATTATTAAATTTGACTCTGACACTAGAAAATGAGAAGAACGATCTATAAGAAAAAGTGGAAAATTTTTAGCATTTTGTTTCAACAAATCATGTTTTCAAGTCTCTCGTGAAGAAATCTTGCGGTAGAATAAACAAAGTCCCAGTGTTTTTTCATCGTATATTAAGTATTTTTGATGAAAAATCTGCATTATTAGTCATTTAATCTTCATTGTAATAACGCCTTGACAATTGCAGCTTTTTTCACAGACATACCATATTACCTTGAATAATAGCTACACATATCTTGAATGAAAAATACACATTTGCCCTTTAATACCTTATAAGAGAACTACATATATACAACTCACTATCTTATAAGAGAACTACATATAGGTATGAATTTTGCGGCCAAGGTTGTATGCAGTGGCAAATTCAAGAGGAGCGATCACGCAGGTCCTCTCCTAAATCTACTCGGCGGCACCCCACTTCAATAAAGCTCCTTTGCTCAAAAGCCCAATGTGTATTTTCCTCTTCAAACCTCTTTCAGAGTACTGGACAAATTCTACAATTCCTACGACCAACAATAACGAACCAAAAGCCTAATCGGAGGAACGATGTCTTGGTTAGCTTCCGTTCATCTAAAATTGGACAAAAAACTCTCTCAGTATTACGTGCGGAACTGCGGAAAACACTTATCCAGAATAGAAAATCCCTCAACCAATGAAAGAATATAAAATCAAAATGATATATCATTTTGTGTCACAACAATATTACTGTACGATGAAATATACGCCGAAAGAGTGGTTAAGTTAAAGTTATAAATCCTCTCATAACTTTACTTGACCTACTTTTTTATCAAAGTTTTAACTAGCTTGCATGCGCGATGTGACATTATGTATGCTAGTACGTACATATTACCTTGAAAATGTGCAGGAGTTAGTACAAAATTACCTAGCCATTGACATTCATTTTTATTATAAAAAGTGATTTTTTGAGGATATAGCAACTTGTATTTCAAACAATATTTTCTTACATTGTTATCTTCACGCTCATGTGTCACTCACTGTAAATATTTCACTGATAGAAAGTTTGCAGTTTGCAACTTTGTATGAATGACGCGCTGAAACTTCTGCTTGAGCAACCAATTTCTCAAGCTTTGACGCTTACAAAACTCTCTGAACTTTAAGCTCCTGCGTTCTCATTCTGTGTCTCGTAAATGTGTCGATGATGAACGATTCATAAATTGAAATGAAATCGTTGAAATGCGGAATTTATCAACATATTTCAACGACTACAATCCTCTGACGGTGTACAAATAGCAAAAATAGGATTGTAAACCAATACCATCAGTGTGAATGGCGTCAAGATATTGACTCATCAATGTCAATATTCAATTTTTTTTTTCTTGTTGTGTTGTGAAATATTTTTGTTATCCTTGTTCAACAATCTTTCGTCATTTTGGCCCCGGAAATCTTTTGTGCAGGCATTGTTTTCGAAAGAATAAAATGAAATTGTTGTGAAGTAAATCAAATTCCGCAACCTAGTACTTTGACAATTGATATGCATGCACGCAAAGCTGGCAACAATCTTCCGCCTCGATGACGTTTAATTTCTAGAAATGAAGTCCTTTATACACACTCATTACACTAAATTCATTCACTGCATGTTCTCCTAGGTGTCCTTCATAAAGTATCACAATTTTTTCTCAGTATTCGTGCTATTTATGAGCTTTTTCAAACTTCAAACACCTAACCACGGGAATACCTTTTCATGTTTTCTCTGAATCATCTGATCAATCATTGGCTATTTTGATCCCAATTTTGATCCCAATGTATCATTTAAAGATAATTAAATTATGATGTTTTTAGAACCAATGTTTTACGTACTGTGTATTAACTTTTATGTAAAGAAACTGTTTTTCCTTTCTTTCTTAAACTTTGCTTGTATTTCTTCAGGTTCAGGAGCATCCGACATTTCTAGACTAAAAATTGGCTTCGTTGAAATCTGAATTTCATAAATTCGACCTCTCAATGCTCTCTCAGTTAGATACTCTAACAACCTAATTTCAGGAAATTGTTCAGTTTTTATGCATTTTCAGTTCGGTGATAATCCTTACTAAGGATTATTATAGTAACGAAAAAATTATAAAATCTGACCATCTAATTATAACAAGTACATTATTGAGTTGGTTTTAAAATTGTTAAGCTGAAATTGCGACGCGTTTGCGTCATCGATGCAATAATCGAGAGTGAAAAAAAAGTAGTAAATTGTTTAGGCACCAGTGGGTAGATAAGTTGATCATTAAAGCAGGTACTTAACAATTGTGTGCCGAGTGAAGCGTTAAATGGGCTAGTTCCCCCATCTGTAAGAGTAGAAATAGAGATAATGCAATGCTTATTGCTTATTCACAATTATTAAAGTTTGGAATTTCAAACACATGTTCACAGCTGGTGTTTATCAGTGTGTATATTGTCTCAATTTTCGTCAACTTCACAGTATAAAGTTGTACAGAATTAAAACATTCCCATAACAATTACATTATCTAATTTTACTTAAAAATTTTTCAAGCACAACGCTAAAAATTCATGTTCATTTGAACACTAAGCTTTATGAATAATTTCTAGCTATTTCGAATACGTAAAGTTATTTTTGTAGGGAAATGTCATCGGGGTAAAACCCTGAACAACGTCATCTAATTTAGCATTTAGTTATTGATTTGGGTAACCATGCTAAAATTTAAAACCCTCGAAGTAATTTAAATCGCTTAGCACGAGATTCAACATTTAGCTTAGAAGCTTTTCTACTTTGAAAATAAAGCACCGAAAATCAGGGCTAGTTATTTCTTGACGTCCGGAAAATTTCGTGAGCGACAAAGTCTTTGCTTGGTAGTTTTTAGCCTTCCGCTGGTCAGAAGGTCGTTTAAATTCTGTGGACGTAGGAAGGATGTCGCCCGAGGTTCGTCCGATGGGAAACTGAAGGAACAAATACTGGCAAATACGGCCTGTCAAAGCTCCCACTCACGAAAAACTTCCTGGAGTGAAAATACCGGAGAACGTAAAGTAAAAACGTTCTCTCGATCAAGACATTCGAGTGTATTTTCTGTAGCGTGCGCCGTGAAGCAGTCGATGAAAGTTTTGCGCCCGTTCGTTAGAATCTTTTGAGAAATACTGCATGACTAAACTGCAGTCTCTTTTCTAAATTCAACCCTAACGCGACTATGAGCATTCTCGAATTGTAAATATGCACAAAATATGTTCTGACGAGGTGTTTTGGGCGCATTAAATTTTCAATCATTTTTATCGCACAAAAACAACTACCTGTAATAAAGAAACAATAGAAAGACTTAGAAGAAGTTGAATACTACTGAAAAATCTAGTGAAATAATAATATTTCTCTTAAAATATCATGTGAAACTCACAATATTATTCTACAACTATTATATCTCATATAACTGACACAATCTTTATCTCATAACTGATACAACCAATTTTAATGTGACTGAACGCTTTTAGGGAAAACATTTTTTTCTACCTTGTACACAAAACAAAACTGAATTATCTTCATTCAATATAAAGTTACTAACATTTAACCCCAGTTAACCCCACCTAACTTTTTTATCGAAGTTTCTCTGACTTTAGCCGCTTAGGTATAGCATAAGCAACGGGCGGCTTAGATGCTTTAGCAAAAAACTTAGACGAGATAGGAGCTCAGGAGCTAGTGTAAACGAAATACTAATTCCTTTATGAATTGCGTGTTACGATCGAAGGAAACTTGAAAATTTGTGAGTGACATTCAAAAGAAAAATAAAAAATTTGCGTGTTGCGATCAACAGAAAATTGAAAATTATCGCGTTATGATCAAAAGAAACTGTTTTAATTCGCACAACAATGTAGTTGGTAAATAAATGCTCGTCTCGAGAATGCAGCGAACGGAGCTCCGAGAAACGAAAATCAAACGACAGTACGTGTAAAGGGTAGCGAAATATTATCAAGCACTCGGCAGCCCGAGCAGTTTTCCTCAATTCGAGCACTCACGTCCCTCCTTGCAACTCGGGCCAGAGCTGCATCGTCCTCTCATAAGGAAGTCATGAGGAAAGAGGGATTAGCTCTCTAAGGGGAAGAAATATTAGCTATTCAAAAGCCATTTGGCTTGCTCCTGTATGCCTTAGTGGTAACTAAAGACTGTTTTATGCAAGCACGGCTTCCTGAGCACAGCTATGAAAGCGTTGCAAAGTCCACAACGACGACGACTTCCATCTTAGTTAGCCATAAATATCGACGTAAGTCTTGGTTATCCATGAATGTTAATGTATTCATGGATCAATTATTCCCATTCTCAAAATATATCAACGTAACTATCGTGGCTCAGTTATTACAAATATTGATGCTGTGGCTGAGGAGTCGTGGCCTCGTGTGTCACTGCGGTCATCATTTATGAGCTAGCTAGCGCGTTGGCGTTACGTTTTACTGTTATCCTCCGCGTAGCTCATCAGATAAATAAAATACAATAAAATACAAATTTTAAGCCCCTTGTACTTCGAACAGGTGGTCGTTTCGTCTTTTTTTAGCAACCTCATTCGAAACAATGGCAATGCAGAGATAACACTTCTAATAAGTTCAGAAATCAACAACACCTCTTTGCAAGCTCTTGCATCTAGGGTGCGCATCACAAACTGCGTGTTCCATTTCTACTTCGCAGACACAAGTTGATGCTCAGCACATACCGACAATCATTCGCAGCATCACTAGCATTTTGCGCAAGGGTTTTGAACGTCTATACAACGTATTCGAGCTTGGTGCCCTAACAGTTTGTACCTTAAAAAAGAATTTAGACGATTTGTTCAATCGGAAGCCGGGTTTTCAATGGAAAATTAATCTTCATTGTTTTCTCCGATTTTATATCTGAAACTAAGCTAGAGCCGCCTTTTACCCAGTAGTAATATTTCATTGTAAGTAAACAAACAAAGGATAGAGCCCCAAAGATGTTGTTAAGCTTATTCGAACGATCCTAAGCTTAAACTTCACATGTTCATACATAATCGAAATAGCCCTTGGTATTCTTTGTTTCGTTTTCAGTGAAACAGTTGAGCGAAGCTTTGTATATGTTTGTAGGAATCTACTGTTTCAAAAATATCCCTTTCATACCATATTTTCACTGGGAGTAAACGCTAGCCATGGGAGTAAACGCTTCTAAAGGAGTTTAAATGCAAATTTTCGTACGTATAGTTATTCTTTAGAGATAATAATATGGTCCACTTACCCCGTTTTATCCATTATTTGACCATTAACCACAATGCTAGCTGCGATAATATTTTCCCACTTCAGAGAACAGCTGCATATAAAAATATAGATGAAAATATTTGAATTTTTGCACTCTCTTATTTTGTGAGTCTTTTTTGTCTTTTTGTACTGGCCTCCTCTGAAAGAACCCATCATAGGAATTGTCCACCAAGCCTTACGAAATCGAGCCGAGATGTTACATCTTCACAAATACAAGGCTTCGTTAATCAAAAAATTTCTTCAATAGAAATGCAATAGCTACGATCAGAAGCAATATTTTTCGCGCTCACGACACTTTTTAGGTTACAACATTTTCTGATTTCGAAGAATTCGGAGAGATCAATGAATGCGTTTCCCGGAAATAGACAATATAGAGTATGATCGTGTGATCAAGCAAGCAACAGCATGAGTCAAGAGCGTGAAGGATACAAGCATTTGTGTTGCTTCAATACTGACAAGAACTTCTAATGATATTTCTTCTGACATTCATGACATTCAAACACTTTAGCTCGTCTGCAGAATGCCGTTGCACGGTATCGTCACTCCACTTAGAAGTGACGTCAGAGAAACGTGAGTTGTGAGAGAATGCAGCTCCAGGAAAATTCGTTACTAATCCCAGTCTAACTTTTTCGCCGGAGCATGCATGTTTTTCGACGGCCAAGTAATTAAATCGCTTGAGCGGCGAAAATCATTCATGCTCCGGCGAAAAAGTTAAGCTGGGATCTTACTTGTTGATGTACTCTTATCATCTCCATTAAGAAACAGTAGATTTACTTCGTTCTAAACATAAACTGGAAAAATCACTCTTATTAGTGAGCTCTTTTCTCCGGTTGTTGATCCGGTAAAGGACGTCAGAATACAGCAAAATTATGTGCATATAACTTACGCACATCCTTAAATTTGTCAGGAAAATTATTCTACCTTGATTAACCAAAGAACATTAACCACAGTTGTTACATTATCCAATGGCCTGCGTAAATATTAACACATTTTTCTAAAATGAAAATAAAATAACTAAAGGTCAGATGAATTGAAGCTAGAAAACCTCATGGAAAGCAACACTCCCTGTCTCTCATTTCACCGTATATGAAGTTAACTAACTATGGCAAAATACTGCATGAGTGATAGGGATAAAATGTAAATGTTAACTAATTTGATGTTGAATTATGTTGACAGTGAGGATCCACCAAGGCTTATGAGCGATTAAAAAAATATTTAAATAACTGATTCAATATTGAATTATGTTAATTAACAGTGAGAGTCCATTAAGGTTTCTATTCTGGGGTTAAGATTTTTTTACAGTTAACTGATTTGTGTTTACGTTTCTCAGTGGATAGAGGACGGCACAGTGAAGACGTTCATTAAATTCATTGGGATTTCTTACAAATAATTTGAAGTTTTAAGCAAAGAACTTCATCGGCAGAAGACTGTCTTGATTGGAAGCAAGATTTCGCTCTAAAATAAGTTCGCATATTAAGCTTACAAGCCTCTCGCCCTAATAATCTCCTAAGCTATTCAATAAAATGATCACGAATAGCTCCTTTGGAGTTATCGAAGCACCTCGCTTGCTCTATTTTGAGGGCAATATCGCTACAGAGTTATAGAATTTTTCCTAAAATAAATCCTAATTGGTAGCCGATCCACCGAAGCCTCTATGGAGTTACCGAACTGGGCGTCAGTCGCCGCCGTTTGCTCAAGCAGGGTCAAGGAGCGCGCCTCAATCTCATTAACTCGAGGTGATTTTTTGCCGAATTATCGGGCTTTATTCGCCTGGAGCCCCGAGCTGAAGGAAGCAAAGCCTGCGGCGATTCGCAAGGTATCGAAAAAAGAGAACTAAAATACGGGACTTCTGCCGAGTGGAACCCTCTTTATTTTTGGTGATAGTAATTTTTCAATCCAATTTCCGCGTCAACAAAAAGATTGGATGCGATTTTGTTTACTTTACGATCAATTCAACAATGTCAACAACATTTAACCGTTTTCAATGATATCTTCAGATACGCAACGGAACGCTTTTTTTGTCAGGTTTATCAACGTGAGACTGACACGGGTTTTACGGGTGCAACAGGACAAATGAAACACACTTCTCCACGTGTGGTTGTATTGTTTTTTTAAACTGAAAAACAAGGTACAAAATTATTCACTATTTGAGTTTGCCAGTTGAATACACGAAAATTTTTCTCATTCAGTTAATTTTTCTTATTCGTACAGGAATTCTTCCTTGTCTCTCTGTTACCCTCGTAAGGAAAAACGATCATTAAAAGCACCAAAAATGTATTTTAGTTTTGGAAATCTGCTGTATTATTGCAGGGGTTAAAAAGTTCAGTTAAAATTTCTTCATGCTGTTGAAGCTACCATCTAAATGTCTATTTTAGCTCTTCACAGCTTTCTTAAAGTTTCTTGGTAGCCAAATATATTCCTTGAGTATGACATCCTTTTGTCGTCTCAAAACTAATTGAATTTCATTTTCAATTTTTATCTCATGTAATTATTTCAAGATTTGGAATTTAAGTAGCCTTAATCCTGGGTTACTAAAGAATGAATCGCTTTTAAACCGTTCGAGAATATTTTCAACGGCATTTGATTGATGAAAATACTAGTAAGCCTTCTTCTGTACCTGAAAACTTACGTCGGCTGGAAAATGCACCATAAATATAAGAAATCATTCGATTGCAATTATCAGTTGCAATTAGTTTGCCTCAAAAAATATTTGTCGGCGTTTTAAGGGGCTAGTTCCAATTTTGTGATTTTTTAACCCGTTTTTAAACCAGTAGCTTGAAACATATACTAATTTAATTCATTCAAAGTACAAAGTTCGACATAATGATGCAATAACATCATTATTACTTCGCAAAGTTTCACCGACCAAGCGATCAAAGAGCAGAAATAGAATATTATAGTGCCCATGCGAGCGATCGGCAAGCAGCTACTTCGACGAGCTCACCGATTCATGGACCTGTGAAAATTATTATCGACTTCTATTAGATTCTAACGAAATTAATTTCCACACGGCTTCAGTTGTGCGACACTGTCCGCTGCTCGTACAATAAATAAACGAACTGGTTCTAATGACGTTATGATAGATCGATGCCATGCATTAAACATACTAATTTTGAATACTCAACGAACTTTAAGGTTTGGATTTTGTATGCCTTTCATTCGAACTGGACGAGAAACAAAATTAAATGAAAATTTGATTCCAGTAAAAATATTCACTCACGTAAATATGTGATTAAAATCACGAATTTCCATGATGTTTTAGTTGAGCTTAATCACACCAAAAGAACATTATGCTAAGCTAAGCAATAAGCTCGTATCTCGCATTAAATAGATTACATTTTCTATTCCAAATGACGATTGTTTCATCCTCGCTCGATCAAAACCCAGCAACGTTTCGGAATTCTCTTCCATGAAATTGAATGCAACGCCTGGGCGCCATCGAAGTGGACTCATAAAATCGCGAGCATCCCTGCATGTTTCCGCCAGCTGTCAGGTCTCGGAAATTAGAATAAAATGAAGCTGAAATTTCGTGCAACACCCCAAGCGTTAATGAATATTATTCGAAGCGCCAGTGCCACTCGGGCGAACAATTATTGACGGCATGTATTGGAAAACTTTCATTTTGGCGATGTTAGTCCATACCGCTGAGTGGAATTGATTTGTTTATTATTAATTACATTTAGGTTAAGAATGGCATAATGTTGACAGCATGTTAGTGTTAATTTTCATTTACTCTTAATAAAAAAGGGACAAGAAAGACACTCTGACTGGTGGGATGTAGTGTGAAAAAAACATGACCATTGCAGCACGAGAATTGAGAAGTCTTTTTTAGATGAGATATCCAACACACAACATCAGCTCTAATTTCTTGACATTCTAAAGTACACTGCAAAGAAGAGAACCTACTTCGTATACTCGCATTCTGCAGCCATAATTTGGGTCCTCGCCAGTGTTAGAGTGTTCGCTACGTGATAATTGTGCATAACTTCAACTAGATAGTTCAATTCAGAGAATTTTAAAGAAGTCACATGTGGCAAACTCTTCTTATCTAATGAATTAAATTTGACTTGCTAAAAAGGCATAACTTCAGTGACGTAAAACAACCCGATTTTTTTCTTGAACGATGCGGAAGGAATAGCACTTGGTTCAATTGAAAATTGATCATCAAGGAATACAAACAGAGCTAACAATTTATCCATTTTTTTTCTTTTTTCTATTGAACAAATGCACAAATTGATTGCTTCCTAACTCAGATTAAAGAACAAAATGATAATGCGCCCGAGATGTGAAACACACATGCTTCACAATTGACGAAAACAAGATTAATGCTGATTAAATGCATACCAATATCACCTTATTGAAATTCTTCAAACTTTTCAATTACCACTCTCACCGGTTGTTAAAATAGTAACTATCACCTATCAATAGTTCCATAATCGAATTCATTGGACCTTTCAACTGTGACTCGCACTAATAATTGAATTCAATGACAATACATGATGCAAGAGCAACAAAGGTTAGTCAGGTAACCAACTTTGCTAGTTTCATGCAAAACAACTTGATTAAAATCCCTCTTTCTTACTTGAACATGAAAGTTTTTTCCGTTCGTTTCGTTCTCTGTTTTCTTGGTCAACAAATGAAAAAAATTTCAAACTGTAAAGAAAGGCTTCGTACGCGATTACTTTTGTCGCAAAATGTATTCCAGCAACCGATGCTAGAAATCAATCATGGTAAGTATTGCGTGACAAAGATGGTTCTATAAAGATAGTTCTTCAAAAATTTTCTTCAAACACGAAGCGTGAGAGCATTTAAATTTAAAGTTTAAATAAGTTAAAACATAGTGCATTACATACTGGAATAGAATAGGCTTCTCAGCTTTATTATTTTTTCAATTCAAATAAAAAATAGGAGCTTAGAAGCTTTTTTAACTTTGACATATGCTGTCTTGCTATTCGGCTCATTTCTTTAGCTGGATCCTTACATAATGACAATGGATATCCACGAGCTTAGCTCTTGTTGCAATTGTTTTACCCCGTTGCTCGCAATAAGTTTGAATTTTTTTCAAATATGCTGACCATTTGTTTAACTAACTGCTTCCCATTTGACTCAAACATACCTGACGGGCTGAATAGTTAGCTACTTGGTCCGCAGATGTCTCAAATCTCTAGTAACCTGGAATTTTTATTTAGTAATTACAATTTTAGCTGCGTGCTTGTTATACGCTCTAAAAATTTGGATACCCACTCGGCATTTGTCTTGAAGATTAATCTGCCGCTTGTCGATCTTATATGTCCAACATTAGGAAATAATTGTTTGGCTTGTAAAATATTGAAGCTAACTGCTTGTCATGTGTTTAAAATTAATTCTGACAACTTTTCAAATGTCCCAACTTAAAACTAGCTGCGTAAAGTATGTCGACAATTTATACCGACTACTTGCAATACATCTTTAATATAACCTAACTTCTTTTTCACACGTCTATAATCTGCACTGATTTCTTGAAACATGTCTCATTTTCAAGCAGCGTGCTCTTAATCTTAGCTTTAGGATGAATTTATAAAACGCTTATCAATAAAGAGTCGCGTGAACTCTTGATTGAAGCAGTGGGTTCGAATACCTAATTAAAAATATGAATATGAGATCTTTCTTTGAGAAAACAAATTGATATTTGGTTTTAATCCTTCACTTTTTAATAATTCAGGAGGATGCCACACACACAGACAGTGTTTTACAGACTCGTAATCAATCAAAGCTTGCATTTTTTTAGAATTCGGTGCACAATATTCTTAACGTCAGGAAAACATCTCTTCTGACCAAACAAAAATTTTGAGTTTAAAAGTGTTTTCTAAATGAACGCTATATTTTTGCATCTGAGCATTTTGTTTTTCTTTAATCTTCCAAATTAAACTGAAAATTGAGTATGTACATATTAGCTTGTAAAACTTTACTTTATTCACACCTTCTTAAAGTTTTTTGTATATTTCTCTGTAAAATTTTTTAGTTTCTACCAGTATTTCTGAATTAGGTTGTACATTTTTCTTGTTTTTACAATTTTTCCAAATTTATTTGTCCTTTTTTTTATTTTCTTTGCAGAGAATGAAAACTTTTAACCACAATATCTTCAGAGTTTTAAAATGCCGCAAGTGTCTTACCTACCTCACCTATGTTCTCAAGCACAAACCACGCGCGCACACTCATGCTTTAAAACACACGCATCCCTTAACTCTTACATGTAAATTAATCCTACACACACACATGCATTTATTCTAAACTTCCAAACCCTCATTTAGGCCAAAAAATATACGAACACATTATCCAGATATATTTTGGCACACACACGTACTTCCATCCACGGACTCAAAATACTCGAAAATTGAAATACACACATAAATAATCACAGCGAGGTATATAAACAATTTTGGCAGTGAATGAATTAACGCATTTGTTAACATATACTGAACGTGCGCGGACGCGTCATAAGGATGTTCAAGCACTATATACCCGTACACAGACACGCAAACTTTCACACCCATGCAAATACACGCATAAACACTCCTACTCAGGATCCCACATTAAATTTCATGCGTGACATACACACTCACATAATCGCAAGCATTAAGAATTTTTGTGCACTACATGCACACGAAAAATGACGAACGCACTCACACACACATAAGCATAGACATTAACACAAAATGAACGTATTAACTTAAACAGAGACGAACATTAACGTAAGCATTCACAAACGCACTTCAATACACACAAAAGCCCATACAAAAAACTCATCCGTAAAAACACGTACACCCAGACACAGAAAGGCTAAACACACAGACTTACGCACAAACACACGCAAAAAATATCGATTCCCACACTATCACACACGACAAGAAAAACACGAACACAACAACACTTATACAGAGATAGAAGTAAAAGCTCGGGCATGCTTAAGATACAAACTACACACACATAATCGTATAAGCACACCTATAAGCACACACTTGGAATACTGACACATACACACACATACTAAACTCAAAATCAAATACACAAACGTACATACAAACACACATTTACAAACGCAATCACACACAAGCACACGTAAAAACGCACAGATAAAACACTGAAGATTAGATTAGATTATTAGTTAGTTTAAGCCTCCCTATCCGCTACAAAGGTGATCCAAAGAGAGGAATAAAACACTGAAACATACACCATTGCGTACTATACAAACGCACGCATAAATACGCAAACGTACACACAAGTCCAAACAAACACCATCACACATTAGCACACGCACAAACTCACAGCTGAGACACACACACAAAGAACGGGGGACTGACAGGCAGTCTAGACTTGCAGTCGTAGTAAATCATGGCACCTGGAGAACTTTTGTCATAATTGGGCAAGTTTTGAGCTGCCAAAAGCCTCTAAATCTTCTGGCCAAGACGAAAAGTCAAGAATCTTGTTTACTTTTAGGGAAGGATTTGATGTCAACTTTTGGCAATAGCGTCTTGGATTGCGCCTGCTCTGCCAGACACGGAAACTTAAATTATTGGATTAAAATAATCCGCCGCTGCACAACATTTGCTCGGATGTGCAGGGCGAGGACAGGCCGTCGCGCTCCCACGCAGGTCACCCTGAAAAATGCTAGCTACGTTGAGAAGAGAGAAGGAGCTGATGGTGACCAAAATATGTTAGCGTGTTTACGAAGAGAGAAATTCGGGATGAGGTCCGGAAAATGTTTGTCGTTGCAAGAAGTTGGGAATCCCAAGAAGAAATTGACGAGAAAAAAAACGGAAGGTCATCAAAATATGTTAGTGTGTTTACGAAAGGAAAAATTAAGAACTGCGAAAATGTTTACTGTAGCATGAAGATGGAAATTTGCAAAGAGAAATTGATGAGAGTAAAAATGCTTTATGTGAAAAAAAAAAACTTTTGGTCTCCTGACGCAAAAAAATTTTTGAAAATGTTTGCTGTTTATTAACTTTATCTTTCTAAAGCGGAAAATTTAAAATGATGTGCAACTTGTTAAAGATGGAAATTTTGATATCGAGGCCCGAAAAATGTTCTCTGATATGTAAGCATAAAGATTACCGACGAACGATTCATTTCAGATGTGGCATTCATGGTTTTAGGAATGTTTGATAATGCTGAAATTACGTCGCTAAAAAAGGTCATTGAAAAAAAGGATCTACACGAGAAAATTCGATGGTACTGTACCTATTTAAAATATTTTTGCGTTGGTTAGGTTATCTATTCAAAAAAAAAACAATTTTGGAAATAAAAATCAATTTCTGCCTCATTCATTGAGTATCATTCACTACTCATTATATGAAACTACTCTTGTGTAGAGAAGACACTTTGGAAAAAACAAGAAGTAAAATAAGTGCTTCAAAAATATTCTGAATAATCCACTTAATGTTTTATTGATGTAGGGCACTGTTTAAAAACGTTCGCAAAATAAAAGTTCGAACATAACTTGTTCAGGTAATGACAGGGCAAGGAAAACTTGCGCTTAGTGTCAACAGTTTTGAAATTACGGAAGCATAGATACGACCACCTTTACAAAGCGAAGTAGAACAGGATGGCGCAGAAGTAACGCACCCTTTTAAAAAATTAAAAATAAATAAACCATGAAAGGTATAACGATAGGGTCTATTACAAACGATAGAGGAACTCTTAAAGTTTATTTACATGTCGTATCCTGTCTACAGATTCCCAGTGTATAATGCGGTAATAAATCTTTAAAATTTATTTTCAAAAGGGTGCGTTGCTTATGCGCCACCCTGTATAAAACGAAAATAGCCCAACATTTATGTTCAGTAACTATTCATAATTTGTGAGGCAACTGCCTCGAGTGCATCATTATTCACTCCTCAAAATACAACTTGATGTGGTTTGTCAGACTAATTTTCATTTTAAATAAGTTCAAAGGTTAGAATTATTATCAACAGAGTTCGGGAGACAGTAGCGAATGATGAAACTTGAGTTCTTCTTTGCGGAGTATATGATTAAAGAAAAAATGATTTATTCATACAGGAAATTTCGATACTGATACATCTAGAAATAATTTTTCCCACTGCATTGACACGCACAGAAGAACTATTGAGCTCTTCATAATTCCCGTTCTTTCAAACATGCAGATCGTTCGTCCAACCGGTAACTCCAAGCCAATCAGAGGTGGAAAAGTTCGACACAAGTGAGAGTCACAAAAAGTATTTCTCATCATGGCAAGTACGCTCGGCGTGGACTGTAACGCTGAGCTGCTTTCAATTTTAATTCATCCAGGAAAATTTGTGAAAACCATTAAAAAAACAAAGACTATTGCCTGGCCGCAGAAGAAACTTTCACATTACAATTCTCTTTGGAACAGAACCTCTTGTCTCTCCCACGAGTGCATCTGGAATTCAAGGAGAGAACTTTTCGCCAATCTTGGAATTGGCCTCCAATTTTAGTGGAGATCGAGCTATGAAAACAGCTCAGATCGCTCGCTTTGCTCACCGCCTTGCAGATTTAAAAGAAAGAGACTTTAAATTGGAAAAATTGTGATTATGTTTGCCTGTAGAAGAGAAGAGCCCCTGTGGACAAATTTCAATCCTCGCAGCACAATTCTTTGTTATGCAATGAAAAAGAAACAAAACTGTCATCATTCTACGTAGTTTGAGAGAGTTAGTTTTTTCTATATTGTTTGAAGATATCTTTTTTGGAGGGCATTTCAATTATTGAACAAAGATCTGTTGTTCAAAATAAAGCACTTGGACCAACGCGAGCGAATTTTGCCGAGTTATAACAGTCATGTCATCTGCTTTACACGGTGATCATGACCTGATTTTCAGTAATTCTTAGCCCCTTTACTGTTGTAACGACTGTGTGTAAGGGAGAAGTACAGAGAACCTCCACGATAAGACACTGGATAATACATCACATTCTGTTCGTTAAATTAAAGATAGTATCTTAGATAAAAACAGACGAAATTTTTAAATATTTTCATTTAACTTTTAAACATGGTTCAAGGAGAGAAATTGAATATAAATTTAAAAGACGAAATCAGACCCAGTCCTTGAAAGTTTAGATGCATCTAATAAATTAACATTTAAGATGGAAAAATAATGGAACATCGCAACATGATAGGAAGCCTAGAAATTGAAGTTTGTCCTCGTCTTTAAAGATCGCGAACATTTCTATGGCGTCAAACAAAATTAATATCTACGCGGAGCTCCACGGTCTTGCATTCTGCTTCTCAGCAGTGCACTGCAGCGTATTGAAATTGTTGCAGACGCAGTGCATTGAAATTTTTGCAGCTGCAGCGTGTTGGAATTGTTGCAGCTGCAGCGCACTGAAATTATTGCAGCTGCAGCGTGTTGGAATTGTTGCAGCCGCAGTGTATTGAAATTGTTGCAGCTGCAGCGTGTAGGTATTTTTGCAGCCACTGCGTGTGGAAATTGTTTCAGTTAATGCGTGCGGAAATTAACCAAATGACGCTCGATGCCTTACACGAAAATCGTGTGTTACCAATTTCTGGCCTTTAGCGAACTGACGATGCTTTTAAATCATCGTAAATATGCATGTGAAAGGCTGCGACTGTTTTGAAACTTGAAGCTTTGTTTGCAAGAGTTTTAAGATTAATTCCAGGGTCAGCTCAATAAAAAGTATTTGAAGGCAGAACCATGTTACTCGTAGAACATCAAAGAAAAGTTAAATGAAATTGCGAAAAGAAATAATACATGATGATTATAGCTCGTGGGCGTAGTTTTAAGGCTTCTTCAACAAATCACTGAATTATTTCCCAAACAACCAGTCGAGCCCCTGTGTAAATTTAAAACGTTATTTTATTTCAGCCTTAGGTTTTCAGTCGATCCACTTGCGCAAATTTACTATATTATTTCAATTCAACCTTTGTCAATCAGCTCAGCTACTTCAGTAAATATACAATGTTAATTCACTTCAACTCAGCCACGTAATCAGACCACGGCTCCGAATTTATTTCAAAATTTTAGTTCAGCCTTTCCCGATCCGTCGTTTCACTTTAAGAACATCACAATATTATTTCAGTGCAAGACTGTGTTCAAAGAATTTGAAATAGATCAATGAACTCCCAGCATGTTAAGTTTAAGCGTTGGTCTGCTCCCTGCCGCTTTTCAATGAATTATTTTGATGTGTCAGAACTCATCCTCGGGGCGAAGAAAGTTAACAATGAGTTAAAATAATTCTTATTTTAAAATGCATTTAATCCTTTCATTCTCAGCAATCATCACCAGAATTCATGACGAATTTTGAGCTTTCTGCATATGAGAAATAAGATGACAGGTATAAACAAGTGCCAGATGATCGAAACATAAAATCCCATATTTAAACTCTAAACCAATCCTGGAAAAACGAAGTCATATATGGAGATTTCGTTCAAATAATTTCGTAGCAAACAAATTATGGGCCCTAGCTTAAAAGTCGGTATGACCGTTAAAAAAATGAGTTTAAAAAAATTTCCTATTTTACTTCCCTTAATATGGTCCGCGAAACTGAATAGAGCTGAAATCAACTTAATGTCGCCAAAAATATAGTGGGCATTCTGATGATCGGAGATCTTTCAATCCAAATGATTTTGCTACTATGCTTTAAGGACGAGAGAATATCGAACCTCAAGCTAACTGTCGGATGCCTTTTTGCATATCATTAGAATCCTAATTTCTGCGTGCGGTTACGAAAGTCTTTGAGCTATTTAAACGTATTGAGCAAACTAGTCGATAAAACTGCATGGTATCTTGTATGGAAGCTATGGTTACTGCATGAGAATTGACTCAGACATATGGCGGCTTGGCACTTGGGTCGCAGCCGGAGGATGAGTAGACTGTTACATCAGTCGTTCCTGTTGTCATATTCTATTCTACGGACGAAATTATAGAGGATCGACAGTCATGATTAGAATTTATTGCAGGGGTGTGCTCAATACGCAATAATACCTTCACATCTCATGTAAGTTCTTAGTATCTAAGAGTTAGAATGTGTATTATGCTGGAGCCGTTAAGTACATTTTATTCAGTAGAACATAAGTCTACAGAGACACAATAAGTTAGTCTGAAGCATTCTACAGAAACAGGTAAATGTAATCGTTCACATTTCACGAAGACGGGAGAAATTAGATTCAGTCTGCAGAAGCGGAATTAGTAGGCTTATCACACTTTAAAGACAGGTTAAGTTATACGAACGCTGTCTACGCAGGCAGACTGATATGATCACGTTAAAACGGCAGGTTGAGATAGTTGGAAGCCGCCAGCGGACACTACGATCCAATTCTAATTTCCATAAAATGGTCTTCCAAAAGGAAATGAAATCAGCTTGTAGTTATTATGAAATAAATCAAGTTTTTTAATTTGACGGTATCGATGGAGAACATTTCAACTGAGTTTTTTCAGCCCTTTTCGCGCACAAAATTCAATGAAGTTTGTCATTAATTTTCTTCAAGCAAACAGCTGAACACTTCAGCCGTCATCGAAAAATCTGTTATAAAGTTCTTGCTTTATAGAACTTGTGAGCGAAGATATAAAAACAGGTCTGTGAGAGATGTTTTCAGAATAATGTTTTTACTGGAGACACAAATCATTAGATGGAGACAACGAGTAGTACAATTTTTTTCTGAGACTCAGAGAAAACTGAAAACGCCAAAGAAACTTCAACATGACGTGATTGACTATAATTTGAATCATTTACCCTACCCTGGATTGCTTATCCTCACAATAATGAGTACCTATTTTATTTTTACGTGTTTCAGATAACTTATTTCTCGTTAACATCCGAAAATAAAATGCGATGGTGAACTCACCAGCCACATGCGTGCGTTTTATGCACCCCGAAATCTTGTTCATTTTAGGAGTTTTCTCACGTCTAACATGGACGCATTTTGTCGGTGCAGGCTTCCTTGTTTTCTCAACCCTCTTCAATGTTGACGGATGGGGCACAGGTGCAGAAAAAGAAATTCAAAACACGGAAGCTTTTCGTTCACTGCAACGTTTTTCTTCTCAAATCGTTATGTTGTCAAGTTAACATGAACTTGGGCTAAGTACATGCAAGGGCAGTTCTCCAAATTACGTTAGGGGAATGTCCCCTCCCTCGAGGTGTAAAAAAGAGAGTGAATTTATCAATTCAAGACAGAAGGAAGGCATCTCTATAATTACATATAAAAGCGGAAGAAAGTCCAGAAATTTAATGAATCTCTGTTCTTAAAAACATGACCTGTAGCAATTTGAAAGCGCCTAGTGTCCTCAACAGGGGTATCAGGACAAAAATAACCAGACCCCGACCAGGGAATTGAGCCGAAGAGTCAGTCCTCAGCCAGGATATTAGGACACAGAAAACCAGTCCTTATCAGTGCATCATAATAAAGAAGGCTGGCCAGTCCTTACCGGTGCATCATGATAAAGAAAACAAGCTCTTAACAGTGCATCACGATAAAGAAAACCAGTCCTTTAACAGGGGCATCATGATGAAGAAAACAAACGTACCATGAGAAAGCCTTTTGGAGACTATCCTTTACCGGAGCATCATTCAAAAGAAATTAAAGGTTAAGGCTTCATACACTTAGGCAGATGATGCGTGGAATTGAAGAGCTTCTGCTCAAGTGGACTGCATGAATGTTTTTCCACGGTCCCAATTAGCATTCTAGTTCTCGCTCCTACTCGAAAGTTGAGATAGGAATCAATGTCGAATCTTCCTGGGAGAATTTTTTTTTCAGGAGGATAGCGCCATTTGCCTGCATATAATTGCTATTATGTATGTGAAATCAGACATATGGAAGGATGTTTGACAGATGCTACATAGCTCATCATAAGTTTCATAATCTACCACTTTTTTTCGTCATTCTCTTTGCATTAAGTGTCTAGTGATTTTGAATGCATGCAGCATTCATAAGAAATAAAGTGTTAATTGTGCGGTAGAATGTGAATCCTATCTCACCTGGGATTTGGTAAGGGTCCTCTAGAGTTTTCAATCAGCACTTGAAGATGAAGATGACGTGCGGCCAGCAATGATCAAATCTTCGTCTCCTACTAGCACCCTACGTCTGTGAACTTTTCCTTGTAGTGAGTGTTTGCCTTTCTGGCGCCACATGCGCATAGCTCTGTGCTTTCGTGAAGCACCCTACCCCAAGGTACGCAACCTAAAGCCCTTAACCAGAGTTAACATCCTAAGGAAATTTGTCCAACCCTAACTCGCTCGGAGGTTAACGAAGAGCCTTTGATGCAGTTAAATTTCAACAAATATTCGTTCCTCTCTCCGTATTAAAAGCTGATGACTGATCTCTATTCAGCTTGGGTAGAATAAGTACAAATTTTTGTAAGCAAAAAAGTTGCTACCGTAGATAAAACGATGATTGTAAATAAGTGTAAAGCCGTGATAATTGCGTTTGACTATAAAAAAAGTTGTTTTTGCATAAAAAATTCTCGACAATCACGTTATTGAATTACACTTTAGGAATGCATTTTGACGCTCAGCGAGCATTTTTCTCACATCGCTGTTCATCGGAATGGAAAACAGCCGAACAATTTAAAATTTATTGGACACGCAAGCATGTTTTGCTAGACATGCTGCCATGTATTTCATTCTACATCCACAGCAATCTAGTGGAAGGTGCTGAATTATTCTGCATCCACTAAATGTTCAGTTGTAAAATCACCATACAAATCGGCGTTTTTCATTTAGTCTTGTACTAGGTATTCATGTTTTTACCTCTCTTTTGGAAGATCATCATCAAATTGGTGCACAAGTAAGAGTAAATTCCGTCTTTCACAGACCTCACACTCCCCCCATTCTAACAGTTGGCAATTCACGAACGTTTATGCTTTTTTTCTTGAGTTGTTGTAGTACAATTAAAACTTACCAAGTTTTCAATACCAAAATTTTGATTGTATACCTATGTTCATAGAATATAATCTACCTTTCAACTGGCATAACACTGATTGCATTGTGTTAAAGATGTATTTTTTCCCCGTTACCCTTCCAGTCTGTGCCCTGATCCTTGATGTAAACAAAAACCACTCGGTAGCGAAATAAGATGACAGTTTTCTGCGCACTAATTACACGTAGCTCTACCATCTGTGTTGAGCTTACCGTGGTATGACTTCTCCTCACAGACATGTGAACATTTCACAGAAGATGTTATTTTTCCAAGAAACTTTAGGTACTTCATTAGTATAGAATTGCGGATGTTTGATCCTCCTGTTGTTTGCCCGACAGTAATCCACCAATCGGAGTACGGAATTTTCCTGAGAAAGTTTGCGCAATTCAAAATCGACGTGAATGCTTTGAGTGTAAATTTGAATTCTTCCCCTGGGACTCCGTTTGGAACGCTTATTTTTAAGGTCCCTCTAACGGTGCTGGCAGTGAGCTTCTAAAATATTGAGCTCGTAAAGAAGGTCTCTCGTAAAGCTCATATTGAGTGCTACACTCCAGTATTTTTTCAGCCTATTGGTCAGAGGGTATTAGGTCCAATATTTACTGCCAATAACGCTATTGATGCCTTCACTGACTAGACTTCACTCTCCGTATCGAGCATCCTGCTCTCAAGTTCTGTTACGATTTCATCCAGAGAAACTCTCAATAAAAATTTTTGAGTACTCGGATACTCAGACCTCTTGTATGTAAAGTGGCACTCTGAAATTTACGGAGCAAACATCCGAAATTGAGAAAGAGAGATCGTGTATTTCTTCCATCCAGACCAGATAACCCTTGAAATGTAAGTTACACTCGTTGCTGTCCGGTAGGAAGACCGCCTCAGTTCAAATTACTACTTCACTCCATCTATACATATTATGTAACATCTCCACCAGAGAGGCATCATCTCTTAACCAATGAAAGAAGAAAAGAATTTTTTTCAATAAAGTTAATATATGATGTTAGTTTGAGCATTTTTTTCAATAATTCTTGACAAAAAGTTCTGATTTGGTACAGAAGCAAAATCCACGTGAATGGTCGAATAAAATATTGAGGGAAACACATAAAATGTTTGTCCTCGGTTAGTTTACCTATGCTTAAAAGTTAATAATATAATCTACATTATCATCAATATAAATTAACATTAACACACTCAATTCTACGTAAGGAACCAATGTTGCTTCAAGTGTAGTGAGGGAGAATACAATGCATTCTGTTTCATTGATTTTTTGGCATTCCCATAACTCACCCATAATAATTTCTCCATCAAGTTTCCTACCTAAACACAGATGTATCATAACGCCACGTTAATGCACAAAAATGCCTTTCATATCATCAAATATCAATAACCGTTGGCAACCTGAACATTTTAAAATAACATTGCTACCATTTCATATTGCATCATCTTATCACCATTTTCCATGCATTGAACTTTAGCATCATGTTTCACTTCAAATAAACATGCCAACATTTTCTTAAAATACTATTTTGACCAAACAATTTTTTATTATGCTACAAACAGCACTGTGTTCTACTATAGGTGAAATAGTAAATTTTACAAAAAATGTACATCACCACATGATCATTACAAAGAAATGGGTGGGTTTTGTCCAAGTAAAACAGTAAGCATCATCTTTTCCTTGAAAATCTAAAAAATTGCTTCAGAGCTGTAAACGGTAGAATGGTTATGACGAATGAGAATTCTATTTATATTTAGCAACAGAAATATTATTCATATTGTACACTCTATCATAGTTTATACAGTAAATCTGAACTAATATATCTACCGTTTAATATTATTACTAACAAAGCCATGGCAAACATAATAAAAACACAGGCAAACCAGTAACTCATCAGTAAGAATTTGTCAATGTTTTTAATTCTTGCAATTGATTTGACAAATAATGACTTGAATCCAACCAAGATCAATATTCTGGCAGGTAAAAGGTGTCAAATGTTTTCACCTTGAATTACGATTTAAATTGTATTAGCACAGGGATCATCACCACGAATGATGCACTGCTGGGAAATTAAACGCAATTGAATTCCTGACTAGAGATATGATTTCTAAATTTGCCATTTACATGCATGTCAGAATGTTGCTCAGCTGCAAAACGTAATTACAAAGAAAACTCTTGGAACAAATAACCTCTCTGCAGGAAATTCTACATTTTATCTCTGACGTTTCACGTCATGCACTTTGCGTTCAAAAAGTAAGATTTAATTTTGAACATCGTTCTGTCTTTTCGACGTCAAAGTTTCATCCGTTTGTAAGCTCGCAATTTCCTTAATTGCATTAACACCAGTCGTCCTTAACAGTAATTGAATAATGGCCTTTGTGCCAAGCGCCCAAAAATGTCACGTTCTAAAGTCACAATTTAAACATCCCTTCTGCTGCTGTGCTCAATAATTACCAGAAAAAGCTTTCCTACTAAGGAATTCTAAGATCGAATAATATAAATCCAGAGAAATGAGTTTCTTGATTTGAATTTCCTGGTAATTTGAACATGGTAACTTTCGTTTACTGAGTGTCAGCCAGTGTTACTACCTGATGATAAAATAACTTTAATTTCATTTGCGCTTTAAAATGTTTGTTTGCGCTATTCCTCTTAATGATTCATGAAGGATAGTTTGCTCATGGCGTTCATTCTTGACTTTTTTCAAGGAAGAAAAACTTCCTTGTTGATTCGAATGTCTAAATATCAACAAAATCGATGAGTAACTAAATTCCATCACATAGTTTTTGCTCCCTGAAAATATTTATGTTCGGAAACTCATTGCTTCGTCCAGTTCTATAATTTCGTAACCATCGTAGAATACTAATGATTACAGTTTTACTCTACGGGAGCCTTTATTTGAACAGGAGCTTTTATTTGAACGGTTCGTCACAAAAAACAGAAAAAGCTAGTTACATTGATATAATTTTGACGTCCTAATTTTAGAGGAAATTCTTTTTACGGAAATGATTTTCTACGACGATTTCCTCAACTTTGATCGATTGTTTCTTTAAAGGACGTTAAATGATAACTTCTTTTGGAAAAGTATTTTATGCACTCTTTTCAAGAAATTCCGTCTTCCCTGCCACGCAAGTGCATTTCTAGAACAAGATTTGGGATGAAAACTGAACGCCGAGGTCTTACTATTTAGGCAATGAAAGAAAAATACTTCAAAGTTGATATTTTATTGTAATTAAAATTTTCTTGGTTTATTCGATGAATAATTTAGATCATTCTTGTTTCCGAAAATCAATTGTGTCTTTTAAATGAGTTCTCGTAACTTAAAGTTGTTAAGTAACTACCTGATTAAGCCTGAAGGCTGAATAAGCTTTCTAATCATTTTAATTTAAACCAGTTTCTAAGCAACTTTATTAGACACCAACATTTTTTTTATTATTATTAGTCACAATTACTGAATGAAATAATTGGGAATTTCAATGTCTCACATTTCTACACTGACATTTTAAACGAAATGAAGCAAAATAAATTTCGATTACATTTAACTTAATATTGAAGTTCAAAACATTAATTTAAGTTAAATACAAATTGATTGTTAATTAGATTCCACTATAGTAACTTTTACTCATGTCTTTTTGGCGCAACTTACTTTTTCGCCATGTGTTGGGCTTGGGCAAAATTCCAAAATCATCACTACCCCCGTCTCCCTCCAAGTTACTGATTCTGATAAAGCCGTCAAAACACGATCTTCATCTAAACTCATTCAAGTAACAGTTAACGTTATCTAGATCACCAAGAAATAATAAATTTGGCAAAAATATGAGAAACTCGCATAAATTTGCGGTTGTAAATAAATGTAAATGTTATCATCCTTTTTTTTATGCAACCAGGTTTTTTGCCTGTCACTATTAAATTACCACCCGGTATAAAAAACATTGGAGCATTTCATTTCTCTCTTTAGGGGAAGGGCTTACAATGAGAAAAGTGGACGGTTTCTGGCTTTTACAACACGGCTTTGTGAAATTATTGACCCGAGTGTCTGAAAGAAGCCGACATTGACAGCGAGGCTTTCTTTTATCCCGCTAGTGCCAGTGGTTGTCTTCCTTTACAGGCCGTAGCGCAATGGAACACAAAATAGCGTATTTAACTAAGGATTAGGGCTGCGATTAACCCAAAATTCTGTCAATCTGTTGTTAACTGTACAAGTTTTCGGGGCATGTCATGAGAATGGAGTTCTAGCTGCAGAATGGAATTACGGCACAAATTTTATAGACGAGTTAGTGCCAGATGAACCAGTCCAATTCAGAACAGGCTCAAGAAAGCTTCCACAAAAGTTTTAGTAACATACAGCTCGTTCTTGGTCCACTTTCATCTTCAGACATGTGTAAAAAAAGTGTGATCAGTCAGGCGGGTGTACTATTTTAGGGAAGATCTTTAAAATAAATGCAGGTTTGACTATGTATCAAGTGTATAGTTTCCAATCCCTCATTAGGTTTACGATTACTGAATTAAAAGAATTTAAATTCCATCATAATCTTTTAACTGCCTGTGAAAATTTAAAGTCGTTTCAGGTACTTGTCTACAGTAACGGCATTTATAATAATAAAAGCAAAATCCAAGCGGCGCGGGATCTCACCAAAAGCACTATTGCTTCTTCCCCTCTTTAATTCGAAATCAACCCCTCCAAAGCGAGAAAAATTTGTAGCAAACAGTGGAATATTCTCGTGCAATACACTAACTTCCAACAATCAGTTCTCAGATTCTCAGAAGCGTCCGCCAATCATTGTGATTTCTGTTTAATTTCACTCGATTTCCATCTCGCTCGAATCAGTAATGCCTCGCTGATTTAACATATTGACGCAACGGAATAAACTGAGGATCAATATTAAATTAAAATTTCAAGTCAAATGTAGTTAGCAATTTTATAAATGGTTATCATTAACAGGACATTTGGCTTTGGTTGAGTATTGGTTTTCATTTGGCTTTGGTTGAGTATTGATGAAAATTGAGTTTGTGACGACTGGTTGGTCAGCAGCATCATGAAAATTCCCTCGGCGTACACTGACCGCTCACATCGCGACCAACGTATCAAGGACTCACTCTGACAAATATAACCTTATAATGTTATCTAACGTCGTCTGCGGCGATATTACGAGTGATTCGTTGTGAATAACGCAATGCTGTTTGTTATGAGAGACACCCGATAGCAATTCGAACGTTTCTCTGTTATTCATGCAACATGGTCTGCATTTTTGCAAGGTCAACTAAATACATTTTATTACGCGACTTGTGGCGACTACAGAGGGTGATGGACTAGTTTTTATTGGTCGAATTTTAATTGTTTTGAGTATCAAAGTTAGGGGAGTCACGCCCTCGCGGAAAATAGAGGTATTTTTTCCAGAGAGGAAAACTAACTCGGACGAGCAAAATATCTAACTGTGGGACGCATGATGAATTTTCGCTACGCAGGCATCAGATTTCAAAATAAGGGAATTTAGTGGAAGGCTTTTCCACTGATATCACTCACCAAGATTTTTATTCCCTACGCAAATATTGACGTGGGGTTGAATTTCATACCAGAAATTCCGGGTTATTTCCAGCCCCAGTTGAAACAAAAATATAAAAGTTGATCGGGCATCACTGCATGTAAAAAGTCATTGCAGTTTGGGAACGAATCATATTTTCATTAAAATTAAAATCTGATCTTATACACTCCTGAAACACTCGTCCGTCAGTGAAATTCGGAACAAATATGAAAAGAAGGGAAAAGTTTCTGCTCATTCTTACAAAACTCAATCATCAGAGATTGCCAACATAGTGGAATTTAAGTAGTTAAATGTAACCTAATCCAACCTATACAAGATTATTCTTGCTAAATAATTATTTTGTGCAAGTGTAGGCCATTTTATAACATAATTTTTAAGCAGTGTACCTCTCATGAAAAATCTTGAAAATATCAAGCGTAAGCAACACAAGATGAAAAGAATAGAAAACTGTTCATTTCATTTCTCTCCCACGAAATTATAATTTCAAACTAGGGAACATTTTGAAATTAAAATACTGCACAACAGCCTACAAATACCTATACGTCTTTCATTGTCATTTTCTCTTCCTTTGCAGCTGAAAGCTAGAAAAGTCTTTGCTTTCAGTGTTCAATGTACTCCTATTGTCTTTGAAAAGAATTGACCATTCCTAACTCGTTTTACGAAATCCGAGCTCTAGGAAGTTCGCTCCACCATCGTTTGTTCAATCCACGTCTGTACATGCACATTATTTCCTAATTTACTATTTTTAGGCTGGACAAAGCGCTCATTCCTCGGGTCATTTACCGATCGCAAATCAAGGAGCAGATGGGGAGTTGATGGCTTTTACGACTTCTTATCGGACGTCCTTAAAGCTTTGTGTGCCTTCCGCCAGGCCTTCATTACAGCAGTCGTTCCTGGTTAGGGCAGAGTTGGATCTCGCCTCCTTACCACCACCACCAATATCAGAATGCTTGTTAGGGCAGAGTTGGATCTCGCTTCCTTACCACCTCCACCAATATCAGAATGCTGGTTAGGGCAGAGTTGGATCTCGCCTCCTTACCACCACCACCAATATCAGAATGCTGGTTAGGGCAGAGTTGGACCTCGCC
>JACJUY010003348.1:7444-57692 GCA_014220935.1 Platorchestia sp. MABIK
AGTGATTCTTTGGAGTGGAATTTTAAATTTCCGTGAAAGGCCTAAAATCAATATTGACCTTTATTTCATCCCTCTGGTCAATATTGAATTTATTGTTGTCAACGAATTTTGTAATTTTGTTGCAATAGATATGTAATATGGTATATTTTAAGACGTTTTACACGAATGACATTGTTCTCGCAAATGCTTAGTTTTTGAAATAGAGCAGAAATAAGGTTCAGGTCAGAATAGCATTGACGGCAGTTTCGATCTGGCTCTGCCGGCGCTTCGCGGACGCAAACGACGCCAAGTTTTTTAGCGGGAAACATCTGCCTCGGTAGAACTAAGTTAAGTTATTTTAGGTTTACTTAGGTTAGTTTACGTTATTTTATTTAACTAACCTTACTTTACCTTACCTAACCTCACCTATTGTTACGTCAAAACCGCATTTCTGCTTATTTACGTGCCCGTTTGTTCAATTTTATAAACGACGTTCCTATAACTTCAAAGTTAAATAACTCGAAAACCAAGCATTTGCGAGCACAATGTCATTCATGTGAAACGTCTTGAAGTCTACCAGATTACCTATCTATGGCAACGAAATTATTGAAATCGTTGACAACATCAAATTCAATATTGACCCTCTGATTTAGTACTCAAAGCGATTTTGGTAAATAATTGAAAAATTTTAAGTGAGAAGTAAAAGAAATAAAAACATATTTTCCGCCCCTCAACATCATTCTAATCGATTCTCACGCGGTAATAACATCTAGCTGCTTAGAAAACAGTTTTGCAAAACTACAGTTGGCTTAGCATGAGAACGAATGCAGCCTCAATCTTAAAGGAAATTCATACCTTTAATCACTGCTTTATTTAACATTTCATTGTTAGCAATCAAAAACATGTGTCCTACTTTCACCTCACTCAAAAAATGACTTATTCTTTGCCGCAGTTACTGAAGTCTGACGGATATTGAAAGCTCGTGGAACCTTGAGAACAATGATCAATTCAGAACAATTGCGGAATTAGTTTTAAACGCTTCTAGGAACCTAATATATCGCTAACATCCAATTTAATGGCTGAATTTAGAATCGATTAATTACATGGGGTGGGAAAGATAATTCTTTTACGAAAAGCTGTCACGATGGAAGTGAAAGGAGTAAAAATGCAGAAAAGTAAATGAGCCCATGAAATTGATTTCGTAAGATTTGTTTGTGATGTTGATCGAGTGCCGCAAGTGTCTAAAATATTTCCATAATGTAAATAACGTACGATTTGATCAGCATATTGCGAGACTAATTTTTTCTGACGTAACAATTAACTCGTTGAATCAGCATAAGAGAACCACTGGGTAAATTGCTCATTTACGTATCGGTGTGAACGAACAGCATTTCAATTTTTTAAATATCTTTTTTAAAAAACATTTAAGCACACGAGGTAAAATATCATCATGCTATTACATTTTCACATTTTTTAGGAAAGATACTATTTTTTTCATCAGTGAAGTGTTTTTTTAAACTCAGCTTCTTACACCCTTACGTAACGTGAGACCGCTGGACGCACATGTGCGTCCAGCTGCAGCGAACGTGTTAAAGTGTGATTTAAATCAATCTCGTTTTGGAATTCTGTATGATGCAATACTGTATGATTTGGAATACTGTATGAATACTGTATGTTGCATCGAGAGAGTAAGGTCGAGTCCAAACAACAGGTCGGCAAATCGCTGAACGGGGCTGATAGTAGGCGTTCTCGGTTCTCAAACCCATTAAATTGTGCTTCAGCTTCAAAATTTTGAGTTATTGCCTTTAAATGTAGGTCACGATCATTTATTACTTTTTCACCTAAAAAAAATACAGGCTTGCGTGATCTTCAAATTTAAACGCAGAAATTTATTTAGGCCAAACTTAAATATATTATTGTCTCTAGATTTGAAACGTCAATCATTTTCTAAATAAATATAGAATTCCAAACATTAATGTTAGTGAGTACAAATTGAGTAAATTTTGCCATGAATTTGAATTTCAATAACAACCCCAATGAAGCATTGTTGTAGGCATACATGAAAAGTCTTTGTCTTGTCAGCAAGTGTCTACCGATTGCAGGTATTGGATGTGTTCGGTTCACACCTGTTTATTTTTCTTGCGTTATATAAGTAATTGTTTGAAACACAAACTCTCAGTGAAAGTCATGTGATCCATCTCTTCGCTTACTTAATACCACACAAGGGTACAACATTTGACTAGAAAATGTAGTAACCGATATGAATTATGGAAAGTAGAGAGTGTTACTAATCGGCAATAACCCTGGGGGAACTTGAATCAGCACTTCCTTGCTTCCAAGCGCAATAATACAGTACAAATTTTACTTGAAGACGAGTGATGTTTATTATCACGATTTTCCAAAGACCGTAATCCCCCAACTCGGTAATTTCATCCTAGAGTGCAATAGCATCTAACCCTAAACGAACTTAGAAACAGCAAATACTGGAAAAGATAATTGTAAATTTTCAGTGAAACGCCCTCTTGAAAAAAAAACAAAGGCTCCAGAGTCCATGCGCTGATACGGCCATAGATACCTCGAAATTAAATGCGATTGACGGTTCAAGTTTTTGCTGCCGAGGTGATCATGTGAGGCATATCAGAAGCTACAGGGAAAGTGG
This sequence comes from Platorchestia sp. MABIK, assembly GCA_014220935.1. Taxonomy (NCBI): domain Eukaryota; kingdom Metazoa; phylum Arthropoda; class Malacostraca; order Amphipoda; family Talitridae; genus Platorchestia; species Platorchestia sp. MABIK. Next base: position 10,083 of record JACJUY010003348.1, read on the forward strand.
CGTGCAGTTCCTGCCACACTTGCTGCAGGCCTTAGAAAGTTAACAAGTTTCAACCTGCTGTACAGACTGCCGCAGCACTCAGCTGCACGGCTCAGGAGTTCTTCGGCGCGCTAACTCTTGCAGTTTGCAGTTTTCCCTCATGCAAAATCCAGTTGTGTGCGATGTAGGATCCAAGACTTGGGTTACCTTGAGAAACGTTTTCAGGGCTTGATATTTTCTCTGGAATGAATTTTGCTCTTGGAGCGAGAGCAGAGTTGTCACATTGAAACGCAAGCGTAGAGTGGCTGTAACCGCAGGTCTCGCACCAGTACCTTCCATTGAGCGTTGTGCGGCATCACTTCAGTCACTCGTGTTAGTCACATTACAAGAGTGCCTTTTATTTAATCTATTATAATAGGAAATGCTAATTTTTACAATAACTGTAGGCAAATACACTCACATGTGAGGTCGAACTTATCTCACGGGGAAAATAGTGTACCTCAGTCAGAGCACATCAGCCACATCATTCGAGTGTCTATTATTTCATGTATTAAAATAAGTCTAATCGTTTTGAGCATTGTAGGTTCATGCAAACAAAGAACTTATAACGGCTGACAAATATACCTCCTGTGTAAATAATTATCCTCATTTCTAAAATTATCTTACGTTTGGTGAAAATCTTAAGCAAAATTTTGAGGCAAATCAATTGATTTCCTAGTAATATTTACTTGATAGTAAGTTTTGCATCACTTAGCAACGAGCTTAGTCCAACTCGTAGTGCACGAATTAATTGAACGTGTTATCATAACAGCGTTCTATCTATAGCAGCAGAGAGTTGCAATTACTAAACAAAAAGCTGCGGCAAATACGGCTGAATGAAATTTGAATACACTAAGTAAGTCTATTCTAGTTGAAATCGCATGAAAACTTAGAGTGCATTACCACGAAAGTAATCTAAAGTTATTAAATATAAGTATTTAAAACAGCAATGATAGAAACTGATACATTTGAAAAATAAAAATAAAATACTTATGAAAATATATGTACTGGAACATTTGAAAATACAGTGAAAATTGTGTCCAAACATCGCAATGTCACTCGCAAGACGAAATGTTTGAAACGATGGCTTTATTTCAGAGATCATGAGGTCATATCGAAGTTTTGACAGGTAATTTTTTTAAAATTTAATTCAAATTTCTAAATCTTCAAGAACGTATGGCGTGCATTTTAAAATCTCCCATTTGCATGTGAGGTAATGAGCCTTTAATATCACGAATTAACCCCACACTGAGCTAGTTCGCTTACTTACTAAAGTGAAATCGCAATTTTTCCGAGAAAAAAGCACACATGAAATAGCACTTGAGTGAGAAGACTTTTAGACTTGTCACTTAGAGGCAGATCTCGAAAACTGAATTCCTACGTTCGATATTTTCAGGGTGAACATTGTTTCAAATGTAATATTAGTTTCGGAATATTGCACTCAGAATTTTAAACAAAAGTAGTGGAGGTTATCATCTTCTAAACGATTTACAATTTTCCAGTATTAGGATGGCAAATTAAGTTACAAGTAACATTGAATGTGAATAACTATTAAGCTAAAAAGCAATGTATTCATTCTTTTCCAAACTAGAGTAAATAAAATCGTTTTAAGACCTGCTGCATCAAAACACTTTTACACCAAAGGCAATAAAAAATAGACGCTGTTTAATAAAACTGATAGCCCGAGGCAAATTTTTTATAAGACTTTCTCAACAAAGGGAAGAAGTAATTGCTCTCATCAAGACATTGAAAACTCATTTCCAACATGTCATTGCTGAAATTGAGTTACTGTGCAAGTGAGAATTCAATTTTGAAACTAAGCTCTGGGGATTTTCGCGAAAAATTTTATTGTAATGTCTTACGAAATGAATGCTCTCAGTTAAAAAAGGAGAAATTTTATGTATTCTCGCGTGCTTATGAACGAAACTCTAGACGTACAAAAGTCGAAGGCTCTACGGGAGTCAAGACAGCTGATGGTTTTGAAACTTGATTCATCGAAACTATCGTCCCATCAAAAGTTTTTTTTCTCTTCTTTACGACCGCCTAAAAAATGTTGTTTACGCCATTGAATACCACGCACACAATTGCTTAAATCACTTGTCAGGGTACAACGATTTGTGTTTGATTATTGGGTGCGAATCAATGTTGGACAATCCAGTCTGGGCCTTTAACTTTGGCAAGATACTTTTAACGAATACATAGAACCTCTTCACCCAGCAAAACGAAGTCAATTTAAATCTGAAGGTGCCAAAAAAAGTCAATTTTAGTTTTATCACAGTGTTTTCCTAAATTTTCTGGTGAAAACTTTCAGTCATTTCATTTACCTGTCATAATATTGTAGAAGCTTACACAAAATTGATAAAATTTTCAATTAAGATATTCTAATAAAACATGATGATGAACCGCACTAATTTTTGCTCATCTTTTAGAAATTAGGAGTTTCAAAAGCATAAAATTTTTCCAGAAACTAATGTAGTATAATTTACACCGACGGTAAATTACCGCAGAGAACTGACGGCGATCCTTCAAACAACTGTCGGTCGTCACGATCGCCTGGGGGAGCAAAATGAGTCTCTACTTTCTAAACTTATATAAACTCGAGCCACAGCTGCACCGTAGGGTGGCTACAGAAGGAAATTGACGTCTCGGAGGCAGGAATATAATTATGTAAGGACAAGTGTTGCGAGCTGTGAGACGGTGAGTGCAAAACTACAATGATAACAGCCGTTGGGTATTGGTTTGTGTAGTCAACTTTCTTTGCCCGCCTTTGCCTGCGGTCATGATTGCGCAAGAAGTCAGTGTACAGTGCCAGCAGTCAAAAAACGGTGTTGGTTGCCAAGACACAGTGCCAACAGTCAAGATACAGTGCCAGAAGGCAAGACACAGTGTCAGAAGTCAAGACGCAGAACCAGTAGTCAAGACACAGCACCAATAGTCAAGACACTGTGGCAGCAGTCAATGCGCAGTGCCAGAAGTCATGATACAGTGCCAGAACTTAAGAGACAGTGTCAGAAGTCAATGGAGTGTACCAGAAGTCAAGGCACAGTGCCAGTAGTCCACACGCAGTGCCAGCATTAAAACAGTCTTCTGGAGAGGAACGCTCACGACACTGTAACAGCTGTAATGATGTTGCGCTAACCAAAAAATCAGGTGACACAGAATCACATTATGTTCATGTGGCCTCAATCCGTCCTTTTTACTTCGTCCGTAATCCGTTAAGTCTGGAAAAGTTTTCGCCCTCCACAGCTGAAGAGGTGACGCACCTATTTGTCTGTTGTATCCCTGCTGTTAAATTTTTACAAATTTGGGCAACCAGTACACCAATAACAGTTGATTAGGGTTAGTATAATCATAATAATTTAATGTTGCTCAAAACGTATAAGGAATATTCAGTGTTTTAGAAGGGGTGATTTGAGATTCTGCTCATGGTTGTTCTGTAGACCGCAAAGGAAAGCAGGCATGACTGGACGGATACAGGCGGTCGCAGAAATTTGCCTAAGGTCGCCTTTCGATCTTTCAACCGTAAAAACTAGCGTGGTCGGTTGAGAATTTCTAGTTCCTTACTCCGAGTCGCACTGTGCTTAAAGTAATTCAAGGTACTTTTGAGGCGGGCAAAAAATTTGTATGAAAATTAATGAAATCATGCTTGAAAGTACACCGAGGGATCACGAACTGATGGACAAGTTTTGTTTGTAGAAAGTTGTGATTGAAATGAGGCAGTGTTGTTTCAGTACTGGTAATTGTAATATGATACGTGTACAAAAGTGTTCAACTGGCTTTAAACCAATGCCTGGATTGAGTTTAGGAATATCGTTAGATGCGAGAATGATTGCCTGTTGCCTCATAGGCGTAGACACTGAGATGAGCAGTTAGTTTAAGCTCAGTGTATAACATATGAGATTTATGCACAGGTCATCTTCCCATAAGAAGAAGTTAACTTGAGTGAAGCATACTTATTCGCTCGTTAACATTACTGCGAGACGGAAAACCTTCGAGTTGATCGGGTCCCCTGGACGACAGGAAATTTTCTTATGTGTGTCATTGTGGCCGCATTTGATTTTTTCATCAAGATGTAACTGGTAGATAAATTAGCTTCCATTGAAATAAGGGTGCATTTAAAAGTATAATTAAAGCCGTAAATATTTGAAGTATTTTCAAGCTCACCGTCAACTAAGTTTTTAAAGTTTCATAATTTGTACCGAGAATGGTTCTTGAAAATTTTCTTAGTAGGCAAATTTAGTTTTCCTGAGTACACAATCTTTAATTTTGTTCGTCGTCGCAATTGATATTTTTGGCATATCACAGGGCATAACAGCCAATAAAAAATTAAGTAATAATTGATAAATTCCCTTTAGAGTTTTATCGGTATGCACATGCACAAACATACGTTTACCGAAGTCCCAAAATGTGTGCATTTCAGTTAAATGACGAGAAGTATTTCTTGCATCTCATTTCCAGACTTCCAATTTCTCCTATAAGAGCACAGGACGCAATAAATCCTGTATGCGAATCCTCGTCTGCTTCTGAGGGCCGAGAACCAGAATGTCTCTCAATCCGTGGGGAAAGCGCACCACAAACTCTAGAGCCTCGGCTAGGTTTACAGGAGGGCGCTTTCCCTCTATGTGCACATCGCTCACATTCGACATTGCGCGTTTCTTCATGAATTTAACTACATGAATTATGAACTTGAAACTGAACGCCTTTTATTTCTTAAATTATGTATTTAAATGCCCATAAAATTTGGGCAAATTCTTTTGCAAAATTTTAAATATTTTTTGTTGTTGATTTACTGTTCGGTGATGACATAATTTTCTGACATCATATGGCAAAAAGACATACGCGCTCTGATTCTCCAATGGTGCTAAGAAACCTGAGGCAAATGACATATTCCAAAATTTTTACAAATTTTCAAAATTTATCGGTAACATTTCGTCCAACAGTAGGCCAAAATAGATTTTATATTCACTCAGTAAATGCAACAAGAAATTCAGAAATCATCCATTGAATGCCGCTTGTGCATGCTTACCTCATAGCTGAGCTGCGTGAAGTCGCTCACTAACTTGTTTAACGGAGGTTTTGAACATCAATGGAAATTAATGAAAACATGACGAAAATTTCCAAATAATATGAATTGTCATGATGCGTGCAAGGCTCATCAAGCTGAATAAAGCAATTAATACAGAAAAAACAGGAGGAGAGTAAAGGGATGTCTCAATTGGTATCAAGATCGAGCTACACGCATCCCGTCAAGCTGGAGAAAGAGTTAACTCCGTCACATTACTGAGTTTACGCACGCCCTTTCAAATGATCTTGTTTTTGAATGTATATCCATGTTATTACTATAGTCATATTCCGAGCTTTTATTCCATATCCAATATTCTTTTACTGTAAAAATCGCACAAGCGAGATTATTCTAATGTGAGTGTCATACATTTAATTAACGGAAATTATTTGCGTAATAAAAGCGTTTTGCATAACTGTAAGCCGTGGTGTAAATATTTGGAGAGCACTGAAAAAATTAACACTTTCAATGTTGATAAATTTTTTTGAAGTTAAAGCGAATATTAATCAATTAAACTAAAAGAGATCAACTATCTCACGTGTTCCTAATCAAACTTTAAAAACATGATTTTATAAAACCGATGTTCCAACCACCATTATTAGACTGGAACTAGTGTCAGGTTGTCATCGGCATCAAAATAAGAAAGGAACTGCATGCCTTTCGACAGTGGACTTCGAAAAACGCATTGAATTCCATATTCAACAACAAACAAAATCGATTGAGCCCATTTTTCTGTTTCGGTCATTTTTTTGGAAAACATGTGTTAATGATTTAATGATGATGAAAATAATTAGGAAGATCAAACAGAGAATCCTAATCACAAAATCAAGAAATTTTCCAGCATCAGGGAAAATTTTCGTACGTGGCGACCACTTTTGACAGTTTCTATTTCATGGAAGAAATGGGAGAAAATCTGGCTGACAAGCGAAAGTTTTGTCACCACGCCCATGACTTGTGAGACTCGGCTGCAGTCAGTCATGTTCGGCTGGAGACGCGAACAAGAGACTCGTTTGACAAGGATGATAGTCGCACATATCGACCCAGTTGTGCTCAGCAATGGGATGCTGTCGTTTCACGCACGACTTTCGCGGACAAGAAGCAACAGCTGATGACATTAAAGCTGTACTACGTGAACAGAAACTAAGATAAGTTCCTGTTTGGGGCGGGGGAAGGAATGGAAACTAATGAGGATCAAAATTTAGAAAGTAATGGAAGCATGGATAGATTCCGCCCTTTAACATCAACGTTCTTCTTAATTATGCAAAGAAAAAATTTGTACCAAAAAATCAGAGGGTAAATCCCAAGCACCTGTTATCCGTACACACTGTCATTACGTATTTGCTCGGGCTGACAGAGCTGTGAAACTCAAATCTTTGATTTACAAAAGTGAAAGTCTTACCCCAAGATAAATGAGGTGCGAAAGCGCGAAGCGTTCTAATTTAGCGAGTAAGTTTATACGCCGCGATCGGGCATAAAGTGTAGAAATTAGGATTCCTGGTCGGTTCTTTTTCTGTAAGAGATCAAGGCAGAAACTTGGAGCATGTTTTTTCACGACACGAATAGTGATGAGGAGTGACGTTGAAATGAGTTCTTTAGAATTTCAGAAACTTTTCAATGACATTATTCGTTATTTAAAACAAAAATTTTCAGAGTGTTAATTGTATAAAGTAAACGTCCAGCTACAGATTATTTGTGAGAAGATTGGTACAACCGACTGGCAAATGAAGAAAAGTTGCAATGCTGTTCTTTTCAACGAAATAACTAGGCAAGTACCAATAACATGAAAATAACTACAACATGCAAGCAATGCACGCCACGAGGTCAAACATTTCAGATTATAGTACTTCTAGCGGTGGAGTGAAATGGAATGGCTTCCGGAGTATTTCGCAAAACCGGACAGAAAAGGAGGCCAGGCAAAGTTTACGCCCCACTTCCGTGTTAAGTGTACACCGCTTATCAATTCACGCTGGGACTTGCATAATGAGGCCCGTATTTTGCAACGCCTGACGCTGCGAAAAGTGGTCATCATGCACGCTGTATCAGAGCCTTATCTGGCGAGTGCACAGTGCAGTGTTGACGCTTGCGGCCAAAGTGGGAGTCCGTCTGACCACAATACCTTGGTGTAATAAACAAGAGCCTGAGTGGGAGTCCATCTGACCACAATACCTAGGTGTACTAAGCAAGAGCCTGAGTGGGAGTCCATCTGACCACAATACCTAGGTGTAATAAACAGAGTGGGAGTCCATCTGACCACAATACCTAGGTGTACTAAACAAGAGCCTGAGTGGGAGTCCATCTGACCACAATACCTATGTAGGTGTAATAAGCAAGAGCTTGAGTGGGAGTTACACAATGTGCCTATTACAAAAGTGTCATAATCAATTTTGGCTTGCAATGTATTAAGCATTTGAAAAAATAACTAATTATAATATGAGTTCTCTGAATATATTGCAGCCTGCGTTCCTTGCTTTGAAAATTTGAGCCCTGAACTCTCAAGGTATCGTGGTGCACCCATCTGATTAGATGGGTGCGAGAAAAAGAGACTTCTTATGAATCTAAATAGGATTCTATAAGAAACCTAAGTTTTTTTTCTTATATTAACTCTTATCTTGTTTATTATCATAATATGTCATTTCTTATATTCCATATATTTTCGTCATTCAGTGAATCATTTCTCTAGCCAGAGTGTTCTAATGCGAAAAATCATCCGGTAAAGTTATCACAATTAAATGAGCAAGACAATCGTTCTGTGTGACTGTAAATCGCAACGTAACCATTTGGCAAGTACTGAAAAGATATTGATATATTATTTGGTAATAATTTTTTGCGCAGAATTTATTTCAAATTAACCCATGATAGATAACGCAACTGTACATCCCTTAACATACGTTTAAAGAAATAAATTCGTCTACATGCAGCATCGACATTTTTTGGATCAGGCCCTTTATAGACAATTTTCCTGTCATGGAAGTAGTTGATGGAGCACAAGTTGGCTACTCTACGCCTAGCGAGCTGCAGGTACGGGTCCATATTAATATTTTAGGGTTCGTACCAGCAACAAACCACTTTTCCTGTTTATTGTTTGTGTGTGAGTAGCTAAAAACAGGACCCTCCAAAAAAATTTTACAGGGAGATCAAATTCTCCACGCGAGATTGGGTCTAGAAAGTTGTGGTTTCTAAAACTGAAAGTAAAAGTGGTAGACAGAGACAACAAGAGCAGTCCTCGAGCGGCGCGAGTTGCGAGGTGGGAGCAGATTACGAATTGAAGCGAGGTGCGCGCACACGCAAGCCGCACATTCGAACGCAAATCTTCACGCATTAAAAGCCCATTAAAAGTATGATTATAACGCTTGCTTTGACTGCACGTTGTCAGGCAATTCATGCATTTGATTTATTTGATTGAATGATACCATTAACTTTTAAGAAAGTAATTCAATTTCAAGATATTTCCTGCGTAATACTTTCCGATACTTTCTGTTCCGCAAATTTCAATTTCGTCCTGGATTAAGAATCAAGTAGTCATGTAATTGTGGATGCAGTAAAATATACCACTGAAATTGATCAATAACATATTTTATTATGTGATTATAACACTTTAATTTCCACACCTCTAAACATTGTTTTGAAATATGAGAAGCCATCAACATTTTTCTTCGCCATCATGTGAAGCTGCTGCAAACACACGCACAGGAAAAAAATCACTCAAAACATTAACCTGAATTAAATGTACTACAATTCCTGTAAAAACACAGATATTGACCCAGTTTCTATTGTTGATGTTTCAAAAGAGAGTTGAGCCATTTTTGTGCTTGATAAATTTGCTTCGACAGAAAATTTATGAAGTACAAATAATAGCGATCAATTTTTTTAACATACTAGACGAAGAGAATTTTACGTTTATCTCTCCAATGGAATTCATCGGCTTTTTCACAAAGAAAATTCATTGTTACCATGAAGTGTACTGAGTGAAGTCCGGTTACGGCGGCAGAAAATCATACACAACCAGATTGTGGTCCAATTATGGCGATGGAAGATCACAGACACTCAGAGTAGGGACCAATTATGGCGGTGGAAGATCCCACTCACCCAAAGTATAGGAACCAGTTATGGCGGAGGAAGACTACACACACCCAGGGAAGGGACTAGTTATGGTGATGGAAGAACATGCACCCGCAGAGTAGGGACTAGTTATGGTGGTGGAAGACGCCACACTGTCAGAGTAGGGTCCAGTTATTACGGATGGCGGAGGAAGACTACACACATCCAGAGTAGGGAACAGTTAAGGCGGCGGAAGACCCCACGCATCCAAGCATGGTCCAGTCAAGGCGGCGGAAGACCCCTATACTCTCAGAGTGGGGTCCAGCTACGCTGGCGTGAAACCCTCAAACTAGTCCACAAATTGGAGGATGCCAGCACACAACTTTCACACAGCTTTCTATGACGAAGACTAGAGCGAGTTGGGCGCGTGGCAGCCACTTTTTCGAGGCAGTAAAAACTCGGTAAACAAGTGAATCAAGTGAAGCGTATCCCATGTAGATGTCGCCGATGAAAATTAAACGAATAGTGGGGGATAAAAGTGGTCTGTTTGAGATGCGCTTGATGGCTTCTGACAGCTTTTGAAAAGGCGGAGTTAAATTGAATGTTTTTAGTTCACGAGCCTAGAATCAAGAGAAAGTTAAGTCACAACACTGCGATAAAATTTATGTTGTTTAAAAGGTTGAAAATATTTTTAAAGAAATTTAGCAACATGGAGTAAACTTTCAAAAAATCATTATTATGTTTACTAAACATAAAAACTGTCTTTATAAGGTAATTTCAAAGAAAGTTATAGATGCATTTCTCTATACTTCTCTAGATGAGCTATAAATATAAAAATTTCGGTTGCATTATGGTGAAAGCATGTACTTAACTTTATTTCAAGGCACAGGAGTTTTCATGTGGGCACCATGTCCAAATGTGGGCAAATGATATTTATGAAACTTGCACATGCTCATTTTAAACACCACTCCTGCAGTTATTTCGCATCGCATCATAGTACATGCAGTGAGTGTGCGACTGTGAAGTGCTGGGGCGCGTATCAACTAACTCATTACCATTTAAATTTTGTACTCATTGTTCCTTCATAAAAACCACCATTATTTGACTGGAAGTGGTATCAGGTTCTCGCCGACAACAGACTTAGGAAAAAATTTCCAATAAGGAAAAGTTTTCAAAATCGCAATGAAGTATCATTTCGTAAAGAAACAATCAGTTCCAATTAGAAACATGAAGTATGAAATTATTCTGGTGGCTGTAGATATAAGATGTACCTAAACTCAGTTAATTTGTCTCACATGCGTTTAGACAAAAAATACTCCTGGCGTTCTAGGAAACAATTCATCACAGTCATCGCCTCTGATCGTATAAACATTATCAAAAGAGACAACACACGTGAACCTCACGATCAGCCACACGCTACACATTCAGAAGTAGAAAATTAAGTGCATCGCAATGATTTTACATGAACTTTTTTATGTAAGCCATGCATTGATGGCTGGAGCAGAGAGAATTTATTTTAATTGAATGGTCTTAATTCGAACTTCAACTCCATCTACGAGAGAGGGCAGGTCAGTACTTGATGACCATATCAATGTTCATTATATACATTTTTCTACGTGTATTTCCTATATGAAGGCAATGTATGATTTCGTAAGAGTCATTCAGTAACCGAGCGTGACTGAAACATTACATTATTAAAAACATGACATTATTAAAAGTATATTATACATAAATATCACTCCACTTATCCACTGTATTACTTTTTACATCATTACCGTGTCTGTTGGTTGTTGCCAAAATGTTTTTCAAGTGAGACAGAACGGGAAAATTACACTAATTTGGATTATTATACCTTTTATGCAGTTAAAATCGATTCATTCTTTTATTTCACTTAGAAAAAAGTTGAGCATCTTCGATAGTTCAAACTTGCATGCAGATTCTAGTTTAAATTTTTAGAGCAGTACTACACGAACCGGTATGAACAAAAATATTTGCAACGTGAGCAGATTTTTCTTGGCAAAAAATGACCCAATAAAAATTCCGGTCGAACTTGGGCACTTGAACTCGTCTAGCCAAGCTGGAAAAGCGAGTTGTTTCGAACACCTATAATCCCAAAGCTGTCCAGAGAAATCGCCGCAGAAAAATTATTTTATATGCTGTTCATTTTCTCGAGCGAATGTCAGTTTTTTGGGCGCCAAACAGTGAATTTCAGAGCTTAAACGCAAAAGGAAACAGTTATTTCTATAGGAACGCGTTCAGAGATGTTATTTTGAGATAAAAACTTGAAGCAATAAGTTCTGAGTTGCGAGCAGTTTCCAAACGTCTGACGTTAGCTCGTCAAAAAACTTGCTCTTCTCCTGAAAATTTTATCCAAAGCTCGTGAATTATAATTACAGTAAAAGCTTACATTACTGCTCCATAAGCCTTCACTGTGTTAGTTGTAGCATTGTAAAGGAATACGTACATGTAATTTAGTAATAGAGGAAATGGGATTTTTTATCGATAGTGAGGAAGAGAGCGATGACTGAAATAATTCATACTTTATTATGAATAATAGGACAGAGTTCGTTCTTGAACATTTGTATTAATTCAATATTTGTCTCAAGTCACAGGAGAAAAACAGAATGGGAAATAAAAGGAAGCATCCCAATAGAAGCTGACGGAATTTGTGAAGTCTTTCACTGAGACTTTTTGAATGCGAACATTAACACCCAGCTTGTAACTAATGTTTTTTTCATTAATAGTAGTTTCAGACAATTTTTCCATTGCTTTTAAACCGTGCATAAACATTAATCAAAAATTCATAAACGTATTACAACACTAAAAATGAGGCTGTTGAAGTAATTCAACCATAAAAAATACTCACTCTAATAAATTTTTTTGCACATTACCTTGAAAAAAATCGTGTAATCTATGACATTAATAGCAAATCTAGAAGAAAAAAGGATAATACTTCTGCACTGCAGCTGATTCTAAATTACAGGAAAAATTGTACATCGTCAATATACAGGAACAAGTATTTTTGAGTATCGTTAAATGACTGTCCCATATTCTGCGAGGAGACACTGAGAAACTGGTTGACGCATGTATAGCCAGGGCTCATTAAACAGAAGGAGAAAGTGTCGATCCTGAGGTAATTACCACAGCTCTACTCTCGAAGTTTCTATAGGATAGCAGCGGGGGACGCGTTTTGCATCCCTTTCCCTGAATTTTCATAAGGCGTAGTTGTCTTCACAAGGCTCTCACGAATCGAGTCAAAAAAATATATCGAAATTGGTAGAAATTTTGATTCTGTGCCTAGATGTCAAAGCAATTTTTCTGAGAAGTATGAGTGTTTTTAGTTATGGATAGAGATTTCATGCTGCATGTGTGATTGTAGCTTAGTTGTTTGTTATAGTTTCGTTGTTGCAAGCTCTTGAAGATACAGGTCAAGTTTCGAAACTCCACCCGGTTGACAGCACATTGCACACACCGCATCTACTGTATAGGGGAGCAGCTCTGGAGACTACAACGCATATCAAGTAGCGATCCACGAGACTTGGACTTCCTTTGAGCAATTGCAGAATGTCCTCATGTAAGTTCTTACACTAACAATTATTGTTTCATCTAGTCGAGGCCTTTTCAGGCTTTGCAAGCAGAGAACAAAGAATAGGTGTGTTTTCATGGGCCTAATTTTAGATTTTATTATCATGTGAGCTAATCGCATACTCGTAAAATAACTTTACACTCTAATGGCTAAATTGAATAAATTCATGAAAATCGTCAAGTGGACTTTTGAAAAAAGCTTTAGAGGCTAAATATGTTACATTGGTAAATGTTCCACTTAGGTTTTAGAGCAATTAATTATTTTAAATAAACCTAATCAGTGCATTTATTTCAATAACTAGCAGTTTATATGCACCACACTGCTGAGGTTCACATATTCGAGTGAGGTATTGCATTTTGTGGATTAATTTGACCGCAATCATAACTGAATCATAAATAACTAAAGCATTAAACGCTCATAACTTTAGAGCACGAAAAACTCAACAATGGAAATTAACAATTAGAAATTTGACCTTTCCGAAGCGAACTCGGCCCAAGAAAGTCAAGAGTCGTGAAAGTTTTGTTTTTATGAAGAAAGCAGCAATTTATTGAATGTTTTGCCCAGACTTTATTTCACTGCACATAGCAGAGCAGCAAAAAGTTCAGTAAACTCGTGCACAGTTTTCTTGTGCGCTAAAAGCTGAACAATTTATCTAATTTATTTTAAAATTTATTTCTGATTTATTTTAAAATTTGTTTCTAATTTATTGAAAAATTATCTGTACTCACCAAATTGTGCGGTTCCTGAAGCAACTCAGGTCTCCGATTCCTGTGGAAAAAGACATTTGTTTACTATATTGAATAGTTTTATAAGATGGAAGATTTCTTCTGGCTCAAAGAGGTGGGACTCAAAGGCATGACAGAACAAAAAATATCCAGTCACTTGGTTTTCAACTTTCTGCTAAAGTATTCTTCTCATTCTTAAGTATTCTCAAGTTTTCTTGAAGCTGAGAGTGTTTTTTTTGTCTGTCATTTTAAACATATTTTATATAGCATGTGATAGATTAAATTCAAGGGGCTTGGGTTATTCTTCACTGTTTCTTCAGAAATACTTCTGAACGATTATGATTTTTTTTGGTTACTTGCGAAATGAAAATTTGAGAAACTTAAGCAATGGAAATAACTTTTTTTGCAAACATGGTAGCTCAAATGAAACACGGTTTACCTAAGCATTGATCGAAAGATGACGATGCTAAATTTTATAGCGTGAATAACGTTTTCCGAATAATTTAATCTCCAGAGTAAAAAGGATTTCAGAATAATTTCTTTGATCCAAAACACAACATTGAAAAGGAAATTATTCGCTATGTTGTTTGAGAACATGAGCTAAATGAATGATTTGCTATTTATTTAATACGTTTTACGTCTCTAGTCTGGATTGGAGCTAAGTAGCAATAAAATTCGTTCTTCTCTATTCGCTCAAGGAACTTTTTCTTTGAGAAGTAGATGGAGTTGCGACGAAGAAATCAAAATGCAATTCCCGTGACAATTTCTTTTTTCCGCAGTCGTGAATAGAAAGACTCTCATTTGATTATAAAGAGACTGAAGTGAAGTCAACGGTTAAGTTTCTCAACCCAGCTCCGGAAGATCAGTAAGAGAGAAAGTGCTCCTAAAGATATTCAAACCAACATTGTTCAACCGAAGCTCAGCTATTGTTACGAGAGCTTTCTGGAGCTAAAAATGCTCTTAAAAATGTGCATTTTATGGCAAATAGGAAAAAATTATACAATTGCATAAGGGGTGTAGTGGGAGCCCAGACTAGCTGTACCTAGTTGGAGTTTTTAATTAATCGTGTATGAAAGTTATGGAGAAAGTTACTGGTATTGGTCGCTTATAGAAGAGGGAAAAAGGGGAAAATTACTAAGAGACTGACAATTATTAATGGAAGGCTAACGATTTATGTAATTCTATGGAATCATAAGTTTGCAAACTAAGACCATTCATAAAATTCCGTCATGTAAATCAGCTCAGTAATTGACAGATAAAGTTCATATCAGGGAAGAGTTCTGAATTGGGATTTATTTTTTGGAGGAACGTGAGTAGAGGTGAATCATTCTGCAAGTAATACTTCCTGAAACGAATAATAGGTTTAAAATACCGAATAGTGGCTAGATAATAATTGTAATCACTTCACTGATTCATTATCTAATGTTTTTATTTACTAGAGAATAATCACAGCCGTTTTGCTAAAAATTATCAGCTCCCTACCAATGTCTTGTGAGCGTTGCAGCCATATAAATGTAATGAACTTACTTCAAACTGCTCTTACAACTCAGTCTAGAGTATTTTTTATTTGCAAAGACTACAAAATATTTCCAGCGATACATGAGATGAGCAGGAATTGTTTTGTTTGCAAGCTAAAATGAGTGAGGAGTAACATGCTTCGGTCAAGACAAAACTTTCATAGGGGGCAGAGAGCCCTTAGTCAACTATTTTCCAACCAAATTAGTAAAAAATAAAATGAGTCATGGTATTTGAAGGAAGTGAATCTTCTTGGGTGGATTTGAACCTGCTGTATATAGGCTACTGATGAAGAATTTAAAACTCAAATCAACCAGGAAAAAAACCCTTGAGCCCTTACGAGCTCATGTTCAATGAGATTATTAGAATACTTCATAGTAGCGCACGCTGAAGCGTGATTCCAAATAGAAAAATAGCCATTGAAGTGACATGATAAATTATTTTTGAGTTAAAAAAGACTCATTATATATATCTGGACTATTGAATTAAAACTGCACTCGATAATACAGAAATATATTCAACCTAAAGCCATATCACAAAATATACTCAGTTGTTGCATTGACCGGAGAACAAAAAGGCAAAGGCAAAACATAACAAAATATTAAATTGCAACGCAATTTAGCCAGCATTGACCACCTGAAGTGAGCGTAGCCGCCGGGATCACGCGATGAGAGAAAGGCGCAAGTTTTTGCGTTGTCGCGTGAACGTGATGAGAGTGACGCTGTACGTGACGCTGCAGGCGATGCTGCACGTGATTCTGCACGCAAATGCAACGCGTGGATCTTCCCACGTGAGAAACAAATCGTGTGAGACGCGCCGCAATCTCGCGAGGCTCGGAAAACGCTTGCTAAATCAAACCAAGATAAATGTAACACTTAGGCCTATTGATGATATGATAGTGTGTTCATTACGAGAAATTTAGGATGTTGTTTCTTTTTCTCTTAGATGCTTCATTTTTGGTAGAATGTATCAGTTCACGTGAGTAAAATCCTCGGTCACGTACCGTCCCTTAGGATTTGTTACAGGATATGTAAGCCACCGTCACTGCAAAGAACACATTATTCAATTGCGTGCTAGCACCATAATGTGCAGTGAGGAGTCAAATCTCATGCTGAATAATGACGGAGAGTGTAGGGTTTCATAATCAGCATTTGACAAACCGTGCAGCAACATCGAGTGAATCTGCAACTATTGACTGATCATTATTCAAGTGCCACTACACTAAATCTTCTACATTAAATGGACGATTCCTGCTGAAGAGTTTGTCGTACTGCAAGTGAAGTTGTTCAGCACGCATGACCAAGTGCACGTCATCCACTACACGCGACCTGCGGCATAAGTACGTATGATCGAGTAAGCACAGACCGACACAAGTAACAAAGAAAGTAAGATCAAGCATCTATGAGCGAGTAAACACAACCCTACGGACAGACCCAGACACGCAGAGCATGCGTGATGAAGTAAACACCACCAAGCACTCGACGATCGCGTTGACATTTCAGAGACCACGCAATCAAGCTCACAGAAGCCCGTAACACACACGTACATTGCCAGCTGACGAGTTAAGACACAACGCAGAGAGGCAGCTGGGAGCGTAGATGGTATATGGAGCTACGCGGTAAAGCCTTCAGCTGCGATGCTCTGGCCATTATTGCAACTGCTTACTCACTGTCATCTTGCGGTGATGCTGCCGACATGTGAGACTGTCCCCACCACTACTCTCTGGTTACGCGAGTGTTGAGTCATCTGGAGTCAGGAGTTGTTGATTGGTTCATCATCGCAACTCCATTATCTAAGCTAATAAAACGGTAGTATTCAAGAATAATAGTAACTGCAGGGAGGGTTATTGTAATTTGTAATATTTGCCGACAAAAGATTGCATCTCTGCTGGCTGAGCATGGAGAAGATAAGGTGTGTTTGTCAGCCTATGCATGAAAAGGTATTAGACAAAAGCGTTATTATTTAGACTCGTAATTCTGTATTTTATCATTTGAATGCATATTAGTTTCTGCAGCGCCACATTTTTAGTAACATACGTGTTGAAATTATATCAACTGCTTGGCGACTTTTCTGTATCGCAGGATAGCCCATTCGCATAAATTACTTTGATGCTGGAAATTAATTCCTTGTTTTAAACTCGCCTGAGAAGCCCCTGCTTCAGGCAAAAGCTCGACTGAAGCTAATGTCCTACACTTTGAATTAAGGGTGGGTAATTTTCGGTGCGAGGTCCCCAGCGAATGGTGAATGCAAAGTTTGATATTTAGACACCAGCCTAGACTCCTTTCTCTCTTGCAGCCTCCCAAATTGCAGCACAGACTCGCGGAAGGATTGCTTCATGCGTCATTTAGGCGTAGGATCATAGCAACTGTTCCCAGGACTCAGGGATCCCAGCACCAGTTCCCAGGACTCCGGAATCCCAGCACCAGTTCCCAGGAATCATGGATCCCGGCCCTAGTTCCCAATAATCAAGCCCATAGGGTGGGAAAGCCGGACCAGGAACGAAGCGTTTTAGGCCATCAAATGCAACAAACCGCACGCGTCAATTTCAACTCCCACACTTTCCTTCGTAGACTTTCACTTTCATGACGCCAATGAAAAATCTTTCCTGTCTGTGATGGCTGAAAATGAATGCATTTCCTGAATAAAACTCAAGTTCACAGCCAAAAGCTTAGTGCTTAACGAGATTCAAATTGAAGAAGCGTCATGATAATTCTCATTTTCGAACAGCGTGTTTTTCTTCTTGTATCGAAGAGCAAGTAATAAAATCATTTGGTGAACAACTTTTTCTTTTCATATTTACGGCATTGGAGGTAGTTGAATTGCTATTTATTGTAATCGTCGATAATCTTCACTAACATTGGTATTGATTAATTATGCAGAACTGCTAAGGTGACCTATACACATAAGGCTGCCATATGAAACACTGTCTCTGAAACGAATGCCGCTGACAAGCGCAGAAGTAAACCATAATTAAAATGATATCTCCTGAGAGTATAATGATCAACTTTCTGGGCATCAACTCTTCAAAATGAACTGTAGAAAATAAAAGGTTGGAAATTACTCGATTTGATCTAACAGAAATAGAAAGAATTATTCTGAATGATGACATGAAGCACATGTGACTGTTTTAATGTTGTGGGAAATATCCATCAATATTTTCTTTCAAGTTCAAATTTCATTCCAGCGCAGTTAAATGAGCTTATTATAAAACTTTCATTTTTTGATCACTGATAGAAGCCCAAAATCGAAAATTAAATTCCTGAGTTCTGTCATGACTTCTATGTATTCGTAGAGGAGATGCTTGTCTACAATAATGATTAATTTAAACTCCGAGACAAACTTGGAAATAGTTTTTCAGCCTATTAAAAACCTAGAAAATTTAATCAATTTGCTACTTACGTCTTAAATACTTCGGATTTAATGACAAGATTGAACAGGTGATGAACGCAGATGCTATTGAAATTTATATAATATTAAAACCTATATTCAGATAACCCGTATATTTTTAGTTACGATCAAATATAAAAAAAAACAAATGAACTTTTCAGTGTAAGCTTTTAAAGTAGAACTGAATGGACATACTTTGAGAAACTCTTTTCTAAAGAGATGGCAAAGAAAACAAGTTATAAATTCACCTTAACGTCGCCTAGTTGAATGTAAAACAGGTCACAGCTACTATAGAAGAAAACCTAGAAATCCACACGTCAAAAGATCTTTACACGTACTCAGGATCGCAAGTTCATGTCGCAATTTGACATCTGGCGGTTCACCAAGCCTTTAGAAGGCAAAGGAGCTCATTTGTTGCCATAGCAGCAGCTCGAGCGTTGCGGCGGAAGACAAAAACAAATTACAGGGAAGACCGAAGCAGTTGGTCAGACGAAGGAGCGTGCGAGAGAGGTTACTCAACCCGTGGCATCTGCGGGCTAGAATAGACGAAGACTGCAAATTGCCAATAAAATTTACTGCTCTGTTTCGCAAGTAATTGATCAAAGGTTACTTGTAACCTTTGTAAATTGCCAGTGAAATTTACAATTCCATTTCACAAATAACCGATTAATTGCTCTTGCAGTTGTTCCATCTGCAGCCAGTTTGGAAAGTTTCATTTCTAATGTACTTCAGGAATGATGAGTTCTTTTCTCCCAACGGATGGCTTTTTGATTGGTTATGGACGCTAATACGAGTTAGGGGCTTTACTGGCATATTTAACGAGTTATAAACTGATGATGATTAGATGGGAAAGCCGAAGATAAAAGTATAGGAACATGCTGAAGACCATAAAACAGACAATTAAACTGCACCAATGCAGGTATAGCAGTGCGCCAACATTTATTAATTAAATAGGCAAAGTTCTTAGTACCATCGTCAGAGTGATTTTACGCCTCACTTAAGGATTATTTTTAGGAGTTTAAAACGTTTTTTTTTCGTTTAGTACTTAATTAATCACACTTCATTCACTTCTTCGGCTTTTCCAAAGCTGCTTTCCCTAGTTTTCACATGTGAAAGCCTTCTCTGGACATAGGTTCACTTGTAGAGTTTTTCGACGCACGATTTTTGCTTACTTTTTTAAGATGATGAAACCACGCATGCACATAATCTTTTGCTCCACGGCATGTTCAAAAGTAAAATGGGCAAAAGCAATGCTGGTGGTTAGGAAAAATTGAACAATCATAGTCATCCTGATGAGTAAAATATAACCTCCAGACCATTACAACAAAGAGATCGGCGGCTACCATGGTCTTCAAGATTCACTTGTCCGGAGGTAAAATGAATGTTGCGCGAGTCAACGAAAGACAAGCCTCCGCTCAGGAAGTCGAACTGTTTCCTTCTTAACACACCGAGTAATTATGCAACAAAAGATTTCATTTCATTCTTCAAAAATCACGATTGAGGGATCGAACTCGTACAACTCTTGCCTTTCATTTGTCAGTCGACAAAGAAAACAGTCGAGTCACACTTAGCTTTGTGGTGATGGATTGTAATGACAAATGGTGTGACATTGTTTTTTTCAGCAGCGCTCTCAAGATGACTGCAATTTTCTCCTTTCTCAAATAAGCGTGAACTAGAGAATGTGCTGCAAATGTTTCGACCCAAAATACTCTAGCCACTTATCTCTTTTATCCAGTTTTACTTTGTGAAGTGCGAGCAAGAATTGCAATTTTGTTAAAGTGTACGATGACTGGGGTGAGATCGAAAAACATCAATTCGGAGCAGCGTCTAGACTTAAAAATGCAAACAAAAATTTTTGGCAGATTAAAACTGAATAACAGAACGGATCACCGGAAAGCATTCGCGGGCAGTAGAAGGACATGCGGCTTTCTGAATTGAAAAGTTAATTCAAAGCTTTCGCTCGCCAAAGTACCGGAATACCTGGGTTGGATTGCGCTATTCACTAGTAGCTCAGGAGATTGTCATCGTCATTCAAAGACAAGGGCTCTTATGAGGGGGAAATAAGGAGCCTTTTCTCCTGAACCCCTTTTCTCATTTGTCAGGTATTTCCCTGATGAAATGGTAAAAAAGCAGCAAGCACTATATTTAAGTATTATTAGAACTCAGCCCTTGAGGTTGTTGTCTGATCGCTATATTGATTACTTGACGGCTCTCTTGCTGCTCCACAATTACGTAAAACTAATATACTGCACAGGTTCTTTATAACATTACACGAATTATTTGAAATACAATCAATGTCTCAACATCAAATAATGTACGTATAAAGTGATAAAAGGTATTGAAGTGATAAGACAAAGTGAAGTATTCCTGCATGAGGATAAACATTGCGTTCACCAATCACTCCACCTTTGCAAGTAAGGACAGCGCCAGTACGCTGCGGCATTCGATCACTTTCACCGTCCCGCCTGAAACCTCTATTTAGTGCAATAATGAAATACGTCCGTAATTACGGCAACAATGGCGCGAATCTTACTTTCCCTCTGCGGTACTTGAGAAGAAGAAACCATTCGAGAATGATTAAAAGAGGCTTCAGAGCAACTGGAGGGGGATTTCTCTTGAGTGATAAAAATACATTTTCAAGAACGGGTTTCAATTTGACCTTTTCTGATACTAACGTAGCTCGATCGGAGAATTTTATTATAGCATCAATAGTGAAACACAAGCTTTAAAGATACAATTGTAAAAATTATTTAAATGTACACTTGACGGAAGCTGTGAGAGATAATTCGCACTTGAAGCAAAACGTTAAACCGGCTTGAAAGAAGAGTGAAGGGGCTTTCAAAAGATCGTACTACTCAACTAACTTCAGGATAATAAGCCAACAAACATATGTACATGTAGGTTTAGTTCATTCAAACTTCCCGGTTCTTTCCTAAGAGGTCATGTTTCCACTACGTAGAGTGCTAGACTGACGGCGTGAATTACACACACATATCTGCGAAGTTTAAGTTTGCCGAGTGGTGTCGAACAACGACATGGTCTTGATACCTTCGACGCACTCGCAATGGTACGTAGTCGCAGCAGAGACTAGAAGTCATAAAAATGCATAGGAACACAAATTTCAATCATGACGGTCATGGTTCGTTGCTTTTCTTTTATTTCGCACAATTGAAATGATTTTTGAAATACTGAAGCACTTTAAAACTGATAGTGTTATAAAATTCCGTGGTTCGCAGATGAAACTGTACTGATTTACAACCTTAAACTTGAACTTTTCTCTCTCGCTCATAAATATCAGTATTTACTACATTAATTAAAAATCATTATAGATCAGCCCCAAAAAATTCATATAAATTAACAGCAAGAAATTATTTATAAAATAAAAAGTGAGTGTACTGAAGTTTGAAATAAGTTTTACTGAAAGAAAAGTTTGTCCATTTTTCTGAGCACGGAACGCGTTTAGTGAATGTTAACTACCAAGATCGCATGTTATTAAACACGCGACACTAAAACAACACGAACACGCAACGCGCGACAAGGGAGCGCTAGGTTCACGTGTGGGTGTGTGAAAGTCCTCGTACGTGATACAAGCAATCACGCGCATACGCCGTGCTTTGTTTCTACCCACATTCCAGGAAAATAGATGCAATTACCAGCGTACTCGTACCTATGGAGCTTTCGCCGACTGTGCTGCACAATGGCACGCACTGCGTACCCAGCAAGTTTATGCCTCGGCGGCGGGCTAACGTAACGAGCGAGCGAAGTTTTGCAGGATTCTACAGAAATCAGCGGAAATGACCCATCATCCGACTACACATAATGATTCAGTAGAGAGAGTTCTACAATGTTACTGACTGCATTTACTTTCAAGTTGAAATGTGTAAATGATGTTTGCAAGCTTGCTAAATATCGCTCGTCGACGCTATAATGAGGAAAGCTATGATGATTTTTTTGCTGGTGTGTGAAATTAAATAGAAGTAAACTCTTTTCGTAGTTACGCCGTAGGAAAATTATATTTATTTCAGCTATAATACTCGTTTACAGTGTCTATGTGTTTGATTGGTAAATTAGATATTTTTTCGATTTAGTTGGTGCAAAATAACAACTAATTCTAGCTCAGAAAAAATGTTTAATGACTGATTTATAAAGAACGTGAATCATCAGTATTAAGGTCATTTAGAGTAAAAAAACGCTTATGCATGTACAGCTTGTAAGACTATGGGAAAAAGCCTGGTTTGGGCGAGCAGGCTGGAATACTTTTATTTCCACTCTGCGAAATTACGAGACTAGTTATTCAAAGCATGTTTTTCTTCATGAAACAACGAAGGAACTACAAAGTATTTCGTTTTCCATAAACTAATCAAAAGTTTGTACAAAGCTTCTTTCTCACCAGTAAACTACAAAAGACATTCGACAGCAATCAATGTACCCCTTTGCCGATTGTTTGAAGAGCAATATTAAGATTTTCGTCTCATTTACGTATTACACAACCAATGACTGAAACATTTAGGGATGTTGCCTTTTTCTTTGCAAATGGGACGTAAATTTTGAGACAGCTTCGAAATGATCAATTTTTTTTAAACTTCTACTCTAAAACTTTTATGCACGCGACAGTGTTACCATTTTTAAATTATTTTCAGCATTTTTCGAAAGAAATAAATTCACCAACTCGAATAAGTTACAAACGAACAATGACTTCACAATGCCAGCATGTCGTCAGAAACAGTGGCAAAGTTTAGATGTACATCATCCATAACTACAAATCTGATGGTATGTAATACATAAAGAATTGCAATAACGGGACCGTAAAAAGTAAAATAACGATTTAAAATGTCAAAAAAATTGAAGCATCACAATAGATAGAAAAAAACACGTTCAAAACAGTGTTATACATAAAAGGAAAGACCGCAATGTAGTTCCCAAGTAGAGAGTTTACTGCTCATTCACAAGTGCAGCGGGTGAGTCGAGGGAGCTTTCGATTGGTTTTCTAGTGGTTTCCCTTTCTAAGACACGCTTGCAAATGTGGCACGTACTTGTTGAAAATTTTCAAGCGTTAAAAAGTTCATATTTTGTGCATCAACAAATAAAACGATGAAAGTGCAGTTTAAAAATTGAAGAGACGGAAGAACTGTTTTACTAGTGAAAAATTATAGAGAAGAAAGCGCTTGTTTTGCGTAAGATTTTGAAAGCTGAATGCGCGTCTGATCATGGTATTTAAATTAATCGTAAGCGATGCAGATGAAAACTGAACTGCATCTATTTTAAACTTAATTCTATCACAGTGCCAATTCAGGTAATAATAAAGGATATTTATGAGAGATCTTCGTTTAACATAGTTTTGAATTGTATTTAACATGTTCATTATGAGCTTAATTTAGTGATTTTCAATGCGTGTATGTTGGTGCGCATTTAATTCTTAGAATTTAATCACTGCGCCTATTATATTGGAATTAATTTTTGATCCGGAACAAAAACATTCGTAAGCTCTCTAATGCACAAATAAATGTTCGAAAAACATCTCTCGTGCTTTCGCTTTTTTTTTACTCGCCAAAAATTAAACTTTTATAAGAAGCGCTTGCATTTTTCACAATTCTGGCTACATTAAAATATAAAATAAACTACTTTGAGTTAGCCACTTGCTCTACGAGATGAAAAATGAAGGCGAAATATTCAACTCTTTCTTTTGCTTAAAGATAAGCAATAAATTTTGGACAAATCTTCCACCGGTTAACACGCTTTGAAAAAGCTATGAAACTTGACTTTTTTTCCCATCGTTCAAAGCCTATCTACAAATTTTTCTTTCATGTAAGAACAGAGGACGGTCAAATATTAATTGATGTTCATGGCAGAGCAGAGTAACAAGTCCCGTTCACTGACGTCAATGCGGCATCACACCATCAATAATCACCATCACAATTTGGTAGAGCTGAGGTTGAACGACACTAATTCTCCCTTTTGAACTTTCGTTGGCCTTGCTATGACTGAAACGAATTCTTGTTGTTAAGTTCAAAATTAATCTTCTATTCTAGGAAGTAGACCGTGAAATCCAGCTTCTTTATTCGTAGGTTTCCTAACGTATGATACTGTGCAGCGTGTTTTTAACACAAGATGTTATATTTACAGACGATTGTATGAATATTCTTCAGTTTTTACCTGGACATATCAATTGTTTTATGAACTCGCTCCAGAGAAAGTTAGAATTAGAAAAATTATGTCGGTAGACTGGAAAATGTTGAATTGAAACTGCATCATCCAGTAACGTTGGTAAAAATTCTTTTTTTTAGACATCAGAATGTCTCTTTTTTACGAGAACAGCCAACAGCACCCATGACTAACAGTGACTCATTTCCAAAGGCTTATAAAAAATTCAACAAAGTCAAAAGATTCGACAAAGGAGGCTGAGTCCTCAAGGCAGAGATGGAGTGTTGTCCCTCGAGACAGCTGAGTTGAAAGTGAAAGGACGAATGTACGGGAGATGTTCCTCGAACTGTTACTCTTGCGGACGTTTTTGTTCGGAGTCAATGAGCGGAATTCCCGTAAAAGCAGCATGGGAAATTACCTGCAGCTTGCCGTGAAGTTGAGTTGTATCCCGTTAGGGAAATTCAATTGGAATTTGTTTGGCTACTCTCTCTCTCAAGTCATCATTGATTCAATAGTCATAGTTGATTCACCAATAGATGTGACTAAACATAGCTTGAGGTCGATACTACTCGTACAGAACAAAGGGGGTGGCATCGTAGACCGGAAGCTACTTAATGAGATACATCTCGGTAACTTTTGGGCCAATGGTGGCTGGTCGAATATAAACAACAGCAGAACACGTCCGGTGACCTTGGGTGAGAGAAAGGAGGAACACACCCGGACACAAGCCACCGGCAGTACACCTGAAAATATGACACTCTGCGTACACTTGTGTACAATACACCCGGACGCAAGCCACCGGCAGTACACCTGAGAATATAAAACAGCGTACACTTGTATTTTAATTGATGCAGAATTTAAGTAATTCTGCATTTTTCCACAACGCCGTAGAGCGCTGGTATGAGCAACCTAATGTAGAATAAAATATAGAGTGAGAGAAATTTTTCAGGATTATGCTTGCAGCATGGGGACTAAGTACGATTTTATCTAGCGGTTATGAAATGATTTAATGATGTATCACAATAATTCAAGCACTGTGAGTGAGGGTGTGAAACGTAAAAACATCAACAAAAAAGTAACGAGGAACATAACAAAAATATCCTAATACAGGCCTAGAAGTTGATGTTATCGATAAAAGCAAAAGAGACCGCCGTTCTGTGATTCGCTCATATTTCTGTAACGAGAAGTTGATGCTGAGACGTTTAACACAACAAATAAACAAAATACGCGTGAAACCAGTTCTTGAGTTATACTACATCATTCTACGAGAACCTCGTCTTATCAATAAAAACTTGTTCCCCGGTATTCAACAAATACGACGCTTGGTTTAGATTGCCAAAACTAAAATTAGACACCGTGAGTTAAGATTCGCATGAGACGACGTAGTTTAGCTCGGACATTGACTGTAGTGTAAGCGCACAACCAGTTCTTGAGTTATACGACAATATCTTACGAGACCCGCGACTTATACGAAAATACTTGTTTCCCGTTATTCAACAAATACGAAACGTGGTTATGAATGTTTGAAACTAATGTTTAACATCGTAAGTTGAGGTTACCGACGTAGTTTAACTCGAGCATTGCCTGTAGTGGGAGGGTGTGCACGAACGTGTAACATGCGCACTGCCTGGCTAGGCTGCATGGGACCGGTGACTCGTGCAGGCGGAGAGAAAGGAGCGGCGGGAGTAAAAAAGAGCAGAGGGTGACTGGAGTCCACACTGAAGCGATCTCTTCAAATTACGGGAGAGTGTAATTGAACTTTGAGAGCCTGTATGAAGATACAAGCTAAGGGTCTTTCGAAACACTTTCTGATACCGAGGAAA
Organism: Platorchestia sp. MABIK; assembly: GCA_014220935.1. NCBI lineage: Eukaryota > Metazoa > Arthropoda > Malacostraca > Amphipoda > Talitridae > Platorchestia > Platorchestia sp. MABIK. The sequence goes on from JACJUY010003348.1 coordinate 36,378, forward strand.
AAGCCGTCGAGATGCTGGATGAAAAACACAGAATGCTGTTTTCGAAACGTCTCTTGAGAACTGCAATGAAGTGAAGTCTGACACAGGCACGTAGTAGTAAAAATTTGTCTGGCATCGGAAAAATGATGCAAATAAATTGTCATTAACTCTAGCACAACTGACCTGTTGCCACAGATCATTGCGGAAGCTATACAAGTAACCTATTTTCTGTAAAGAATTGCTTTTTGACTTCTGCCAGCGACTTGAACAGAAATCCTTCGTCTGTGGCTTGCACAACTGCTCTGTTCTGTGTCTCAAAAGGTGCAGGCGCTCATGAAAACACCAAAAGGAACATCGACTCGACATTAACAGAGTTTTTGTTATGCAGTACAGTAGCTTCAACGCTGTGTTGTCTGTATTGTCAATTCTGCTGGCGCCTGTCAGGGTTTGCTGATTTTGGATGTTGGACAGATGCTGCTTTGGCTTACCAACTAGCTCATAATGGTTTGTCACATCAAATTCTTTTTCAATTTTCACGTCGAATTATCACACGAAGATTCCAAGGTAAATGAACATAAAAAAAACACACAATAAAACATTGATTGATCAAGAAAAATAATCGTTTAAAAACGAGGCTCATTATAAGAAACTTGTTTAAACATGGATGGGAACCGTAAATCCAATATTTATGTTTGTGTGCTTATTTAAATTGACGTTTTGGCGCGTCAGCCATTTTCAAGTATAAACTAAGAGGTAGTGACAAAAATTAAAACAAGGTCTTGGATGTGTAGTAAAGGGGCCACAGCTATGAGTACTGGTGAATATATCGAATGACGAGAGGGAACTATGATATGGAATACACTGATGAAAAATGCATCAAACACTGATAGTGAGGATCTACTTTCATTTTCCTTTGAGTTCAGCGCGCTTGGTGTCACTGCTGCAGCTATTTATAAAAAATGTTTCACTTTCAATTCAGAAGTATGGTCAAAAATTATATCTACGAAGAAAAAGCAACTAAGGGTAGAGTATAAGATACAAATATTCTTAGCTGCAAATATTGGTGAAGAGAATATGCTAAATTAAAACTTGCACTTGCATCAATGTCTGACGCATGTGAACTGAAAAGCACTTAAGTGTCTTTTGATACCGCTCGAGCTGTCCATTCACATCAATTTAAACGTTTTGGCAACAACTAGGCGATCTCAAGATATTCAAACTTTTTAATGATTAGCTTGACGAATTATTTTCCCAATAAAGTAGTATCTCTCATATTAATATAAGCTATTCAATATGCATCAGGATTAGCTGAAACTGAGATATTAAGATGAACTTAGCTATCGGAACGTTTGTGATGTCGAGAGGCTCTCGTAGACATACTTGCAAAAACTGAGTTATTAACTACAGTTGCCGCGTGAGAGTATGTAAGAATTGAGGGATGTGTTCAGAAAATCACTCACACGTCAGTTAAAAAAATTATTTGGTTCGATTTGCACCCCGCAACCCGCCTACCTGGTTACTTTTGAGCTTCATATTTTCTACTTCATCATTCATACGTACAACTTTTGATTCTAATGAGCTGGTGCAGTAAAAAAAACGTTCTCAATTCCAAGCACAAAACAGCGGATGCTAATAAGTTTACCTACCTCGGCTTATCTATACAAGATTGGTTTTTATTCCTCGAGTTCTTTCAAGAAGAGCACGATACTAAAGATCAATTTCATTCATGTTTGTGAACACTATGTCTACGGTGCCGCAGTGTTTATTTAAATAGAGTGAAAACTCACCTTAAAATACTTTCGGGTTATGAAGCCTAACCCACAAGTATCTAAGCACAGCAGCCTGACACAACGGCGAACAATTAAAAACAATAGCAATTATTTTCACAACTGTCAGGAATAAAGACGTTTTGGTGACATAAAATCAGAATCTGATTTGTAGCGTCCTAATTCTTTGGAAAAACCGTGGATTACAGAACACTTTAGATTGATTCCTCTTTACTCTTGTCCTACTGAGGCATAGTTGAAATGAATACATCATGCAAGACTATCATTGAAGCAAAAAATCCCTTCAGTTAAATGAATTCTGGTCAAAACATTTGCCAGAATGAATTACCAAAAGATGTTGACCTGCGTGGGATTTCGAATAGGAAAAGGCGAGTTTTTGTGACGTTGCATGGAGAAGCTCAAGCCGACACCGAAAGTAACAGTGCAAAATCTTCTCTGGCCTTTAATATTTCGCTCTAAAATGTAAAAAATCTTAAGCGTGTTCCTATGCAGATGAACACACAGACAAAAAAACTCATCAACGTTTCAGAAACTTCATGTAGCAGAAAACCCAAATATGTACGAAACAAAGAATAGAAGACGCTCAGTAACATAGATGATAAATAGCAGGTTAATAACAGGGCAAATACGCAACAAATTATAATTATACAAGCGTCCGTGGCCCGTCAAAAATGACGAGATTCCAGGGGTTTTTAGATGTGTATGACAAACAAATGTACCTATCCTAATAGCACCTGCGATTAAAATATTCTTGAACAGTGGGGCGCATAATTAACGCACCCTTATTTATCACCGCTGAGTATATGTAGACAGGATACGACATGTACACAAACTTTAAGAGTTCCTCTATCGTTTGCAATTAACCCTCGTTATACCTCTCATAGTTTATTTATTATCTATTTTTTGAAAGGGTGCGCTACTTATGCGCAACCCTGTACTTGTGCACTGGTGAAACTCGTTTCACAGATACGGCCATGTAGCTTCTTTAAAAGTGTCACAGATAAACGGACAAGCCAACCATCTTAGCAACAACTGCATGTTGTTATTTAATATTAACAAATATGTTTTTGACACAATTTGATATTGATTTTTACTCGTGATAAGTTGCAATTTCTTGAACAATAAATTCAATTTCCATTTCCACAATATTGTTTGTTTTTGTTAACAAAAGTGAGCGAAACCAGGTTTTTATATCACTTGGATGGTATTAATACACCATTAAAATAGAAATGAATTTTTAGAAATATTGTAGACAGGAGGTACATCAATATATATGCATGAATTCAGCAAATTATAGCAGGGATTCTATATTAGCTGATTTTTGCAGGTTCACGGAGCCGTTTGGCGAGTGGCAGGAGCGCTGCCTAGTGAAAGTGATGCCATGAGCGCCAGTTGGTGCACGCACCCACGAGCTGCGGCGCTCGGTGCTCGGCCAGGCAAGAAAGCACTTCTACTCCTAACAACTTTCTCCGCACTCGTTGCCTGTGGCCTGGTTCTGTTCTGGACAGTCTTTTGCGGTTGCCTCAATTGTCGTAATTCTCCGCGATGCCCTGGGAAACGTTAACGATGCCCGTATCAGTGATATCACTTTGAAGCATGATCTCCGTATCAGTGACATCACTTTGATGCATGAACTCTGTATCAGTGACATCACTTTGATGCCTAATCTCCGCATCAGTGATTTCACTTTGATGATACTCAAGACGTGACGTGATACTCAAGGCAAAAGAATAATGTTCGAAGCGAGGTTTTTTCGCTACATCGTGTAAATAAAGAAATATTAACTAAGCAAGAACAGACACAGCTTTCTCTCAAAGAGGTTAGGAGAGATAATAGGGAAGACGTTCTAAGAGGAAATTTATGAAAAACATCAAAAACAACACTGCAGAGTGCAACAATAAATATTTACGAAATATCATAGATCCAAAATGTTAGGCTTCGTTTTAATCTGAAATTAATTGTTCGAAGGCTGAGCAAGAGCCCAAAAAAGTATTATAGATTACTTCGCAAAAAATTATTTGCTTGTAATTACATGCAATTCTCATTTCCTGTCAGATTAGGCATTGTTTCTAATTATATAACTCCCAGAAGCTTAATCAATTGACACATGAATACATTTTGCGTTCTATTCAGAAGTTTTCTCAACAGAAGATGGCCGAAATGGACACTTGGATCCATTTTGTAAATCAGTGAGGATTAATTTTTGTCATTGCTTGGTTACGGAGAATCGAAACTTCAAGTGCTGAACAGATGCACGAATGCAAATGGCTGATTTATTTTTTCATAGTTATGTTGTGATCGGAACATTGGATTACAGCCGTTGATTTTAAATGAATTTCTGACATGTTTTTTCATCTGCAATTTTTATACGAACGAAAATAATCATTTTTCACACAAATGCAACTAAAATCAGCTAAGGCAATTCATGCACACCTTGAGAACCGCCTCTGATCTTAGTGCAGGATACTGAGTCCTTCAATAATTTCGGGTAAAATGCAGTCATCTATTTCGGTTTTAAATAGTCCGTAGTTTTTGACTATCATGAAGCAAGCAGTGAACACTCTCTAAGGTTTATCAACTGCCGTATAAATTTTTAGTAAGAATTGGAAACAAAATGGTTGTGGATGCTCATTTAACAGGCATAATACGAGTACATTTTATAAACCTACTTCATGAGATTTCGTCTGCGTATATATTCATTCCTCGAACAGAAACCTCAAAAACCTGTTTGAGATACATCACGAAAAAAGCACAAAAGCCACGGCTAATAGACGCAAACGTCATTTCAATGACTCACTTAACACGCACGTTCAGTTTGAACTCTTTTGAACCCGCCATGGCTGACTGCGATCATGTCTTTCAGATTTGAGTACGCATGAGGCGTGCAAATTGCGCCCACTTGACATTCTCTTCGAAATCCCCGGTCACCCGTTGTACTGACGAGCCGGATTTCCGAGCGCAGAGAAGGTACCATGTGTGCGTACCGAGGTCACCAAAACGTCAAGAACTCGTTCAAGGATGTCCTGAAGCCTTTGGGCACGTAAGTTATTCCAAGTACTTCGAACTGCGTTTAGGAACTACAGTTTTTCTAAAATATGTTTGAAGAACATGGTGGGCAAGTCCTGATGCCGGTCGATTTTTCTCGCGCATGTTCAAAGATGTTTATGAAAAATAGAATTAAAAGTGATGTAATTACAGGTTAGATAAATAACGTATCTTAAGTTTTACAAAAAATACATTCTCATTGATAACACGCGAGGTAAAACAAAATACAGTCCTTCAGTGACCTGAAGGGAAGAAGTTCATTCGAAAACAGTAAGCAGTAAATATCTTCGATTGAGTGAAAGATGAAAATCGTGTACAAAAATATCGCATGCTGATTTACCGTACACTCGCTGTGTACAATGTTACACACTGATAGAGTAGTCCCATATGAATGAGTGTGATTTGGTAATAGATACAATGTAGCTACTTTGCGAAATTCTACGTAGAAAGTAAAACTTGCTGTAGTCCTGCGATGCAACATGCGACTTACGTTGACTTGGCAAAGTGGTGACGGCGACAAACATAAATTGTTACGGTAAATTATTATAGAGATGATATGTGCAACGTCTCCACAATAACGTTGCAACGTCTCACCGTCGTTGCAACGTAGAGAGACGATATGTGCAACGACGATATGTGCAACCAAGCTGTAGCAAGGCTTTTCGTACGGAGAAATAAAACATTACCTATACTTGAGTTATTATTATGGCTTTAGAAAAAGCAAGTGCAACATTTGCAAAACTCTTAATTTGATTTGTCAGAACAACTAAGGGCGAATTGGACAATATTTTGCAGGTATCACATCCATACCAAATTTTTTTTCAGTTTACCTTTAATTTGGAAAGCTCACTCCACAAACTAAGAGACAAATGAGGCTAAGCATAAAAAGTTTTACCTCCCAGTATTAAGTTTCAAATTTGTTTAACAAATATTGGCTGTGGCAACAAAGTTCTAACGCCGTGTGCACTGTTGTATCCCAGAAAAATGATTCTACATTCATATGTAGAGTTTTACCTTTGCAAATCTTTACTTCTGTCTGCGATGTTGTATATGCCTATTCAAAATTTTACCTTTTTCTACTAAGTTTTGCGTATGCATGCAAAACATTACCTCATCATACAAAGTTATACCGCATTTTGAAAAATTAAATTTCTGTCTGCAAATTTTTACCTCATTCTTCAATGTTCAACCTCTATCTACAACGTTCTCTCTCACCTAAAGACTTCCATCATCGTCTATAAAGTTGTACCTCTGTCGATCAAGCTGTACCTGTGTCTAAAAATTTTAACCTGATTCTAAAAAGTTTTATGTCTGTCTAAAAAATTGTAGCTCACTCTATAAAGTTGAATCTCTGTTTACAAAGTTGACCTTCATTCTACAGACTTCTACCTCTGCCTTCATTGTTGTTAATGTCTACCTACTTAACGTCTAATGTCAATGTCTATCTCTGTTAGCTCACCTTATAAAGTTAAATCTGTGTGTACGAAGTTTTATCTCATTCTACTGAGTTTGCCGTTGCCTACGAAGTTGTTGCTTACTGTACGAAGGTGTATCTTAAATTTCAGTCCGAGTAATGCTGCATTCCACAAAGTGTTACCTCACTACACAAAGTGGTACTACATTCTACAAAGTATAGTACCTCCCCACAGCGGTAGCGTGAAGCCGTGACGCGTCGGACGTGCATGAGATGAAAGGCAACACGAACGCCTACCGGGAGAAGGGTCGGCAAATTAAAGTCCCGTCATCGCTCACGAGAGTAACCATTCTATGATACAAGCTCATAATATATAAGTTCCTTACAAAATTACGCTGCGCTCGCTCGTTAAAAGCGTTTTGTCGAAGAAAAGTTCGTTCAATTTTTGTGAAATTTAATTCTTCACTCGGTTCGCTCCCGGGTACGACACAATTTTTACTCCGCTCTGATGCAGTTGATTTCTTTGTCTGTATTTACTCATTATATGTATAGGTACAATTTTTGTGATGAATTTCCTCCTTCTCATTTTAGCAACGTGGCGTTGCTCAAAATATAAATGATGAAATGTTCTTACTTCTGAAGAGTTCTTCCTACTTACTGATGAACTGCTCTTATTTTTTTGGCTTAAAAAATTCCACGTCGGATTGTAATTGTGCCATGTGGAAGGGAACATTACATGTTAACTCTAGTTTTTCTATATCGCTTTTAACGATAAAGATTGTGCAGAATTAGAGTACATTAGTTGCCCTCAAGGTCTTAGCTTCGGACGAGATGATTCATGTTACGTGATATTATAACCTATGACGAAATTATTATCAACAAATTAAGATGAATTTATCGTGTCAACTTATGAACTGAAAGTTAATTTCTTGAGCCTATCAAATCCTAGGCTCAACAAATGAATTAAATTCAAACTCTTAAACCACGGGTACTTCAGTGCTAGAGCGTTTGCAATTATTCTGAGTGTTCTGACGTACATTCGATTGTATACATATACTGTTCCTTTTTCAAGAAAAAGACATAAAACCGAGGAAATGTTTCTTGGCTTCGAAAAATACTCCGGTGAATTTTAATGAATTTTTCCCAAATTCCAATCCTGAAAAAAACAGGAGAGGAAGCAAAGCCAAATACAAGCATGCATTTGTCACAAGAATTCAGGAGCACTCTGCCTTGAGAAATTGCTAACCTTGCGGAGTGGTTACTGTCTAATGAGGCTTTGTTCCAAGTCCAAAGCCGGGGAAATAGTTATGTCGATGTCCTGGTTTTCAAAAACGTCACATAAATTTTGCAAAAATGTTTCAGAAACGACAGTTGCGGAAAAAATAAAATTAGATATTCATCATTGGGAGATGTAAATAGTTATAGTAGGTTGATTAATAGTAGATAGTTAAGTTAGATAGTAGATAGTTTAGTATCCTGACGCTTGTTGACTTGTATTCAGTGCTGTCGTCCAATCAAACTTCAATAAAGCATTGGCGAATATTTTTTCACTGAAGCTCATACTCACAATACAGACGTTGCGCCAGTCGTGCTTGCGCTGCACGATCACGCTCAATTTTTTGCATGCGCTATTGGAGAGCTCACCAGTTACTCAAAGCTGCAAAGGAACTTTCCCAGAACTCAAATGCGCACCTCGTGAGTTTGTTTGTAAATGAAGAGTCATGAAAATAAATGCATGGACAAGAATTTATAGAGCTGTGAGAACGTACATGAAAAAAGGGTAAATGTGTAGAGCTATGAGAATGTTGCATTTATACAATCATGTATGAAACCACTTAAAAGAAAAACTAGTCTGGAGAAAATATGAACGATGAACGTCGACAATGATGGAGTGGTGTGAGAGTACATGAAGTTTCTGCGCTCTGAGCCAGCAACTCGTTTAATCTTCACAAGTATAACTTTGATCATTCCCGAACCAATTTCACGGATTGATATATACCCTTCAGCCAAAGTAAAAATACCCTAACAGATGTAAGCTTAAATTCTTTTGAAAAGAACACATCTTAAGGTATAGCTCTGAATTTCATTTTAGAGTGATGTAATTACATGCAGTATTACAATATGACATGGGTTGTAATTCTTATCATCGAGGGGCCGAGAAAGTACATCTCTGATAATAATGCTTCAACTCATTAAATGAAGGAACTTTCGCTTTATGCGATCAGGACTAGAGAAAGAAAGTGCTCCCCTTTTCCTCTTTTGCGTGTTGTATAGGCTCCAGCGCTCGAAGCACGGCAGGAGAGCCCATTAGAGGGTCGGATGAAACATTTTATCACTGTTTCTAGATCTACCAACGCATTGAACTCACATGGTCTAGGGCGGTATCACGATCTGTGCTCTCTTAAGAATAATAAGATATTGTATCTCAGAACAGACGATAGTTCGAATGCACCTACTGCGTCGCTCAAGTTGTGGTAGACAACCAAGTGGATAGTCCTCCTCTTTAGCTATGAATTTTCTTCTTCATCATTAGTAAATGTATTGAAATGAAGTATTTGTGCGTTTTGGAGAAAGTCGGTAAACGTCAAAAGCGACGGAGAAATGCGGAGTCAGATCAGCACACAATTCCTGAGACAAAGAACAGGAAAGTTTCAAGTCAAATAAGCAGTCAAGAAATCCAGTTATTTTGCTGATAAAATAAGGTAACATGCATAATTCACCCACGATACATAACGCAGCTTGTTCAGACTTCTCTGAAAATCCAAATCGAGTGCACCTAACAATTCATATTCCAGACATCAAAGAGATTGAGGCGAGACACAAGCTGATGACATGTCATTGAGCTAGAACTCTGAATGAACCGACGTAAAAAATGGCCGCAGAGACGAGAAACAAGTCGGTGGCGCAATTTTCTGAACTGCAACTCATGTGTGCCTTGCCCCATTATTTGATGACAATTATCATTATCTATTTTCTGTGGACACGTCCTGGGGACGTTTTTACAGCATGCGAAGACTCACCTATGAGGCTATAATCTCTGCGTTATTTGATTAAATTTCAAAACTCGCATTACTTTCACTTCCATCAGCTCATCTGACACGAAGTATTTTTTATGAGACTCGATAGGCAGTAGCTTTGAGTGACGAGCACAGTAAGTTATCTCAAAAGCAGGACAAGTACAAGCAGTCGGCTTGGACTTATTTAGATTTTAGGCCTCCAATGCCGTCCTAGATAGTGTGAAATGTCATCAGTCAGAGAAAAGTCTTAACTGTTATAAATTATACCAGTTATTTTGATAACAAACTTCGGAGCTAATAACCCATAATCTTCTTTGTGCTATAGTTTGAGATGCTTTAAAAATTATTTTTCTTTTGTGATACAACTTCTCCACACCAAACACTAGACTGTTGTATACATAATTTCGAGGTTTAATCTAAAGCTTCTGGTGAATGAAAGAACAACTTCGAGGGCTCTGACTATTTCACGAAAGAGTTCATACTGTTCTGGTTAAATCCATCGCATACAATTTCTTTCTATATAAAAAGGTATTATTATGGATATTTTAGGAAAAAATTTGCTGGGTCTTTCTTTATCGAAATGATATACTGACAGATGTGATTGCTCAAATCAGAGATTTCTAGAATTATTTGATTTGAGCAATAGCTGGAGGAATTTATCATACAACGAGAATGCTTTGAAAACCAAAAATGTCCGGAATCATATGCACGACTTATTGGTGTCCTGATTTATCATTATAATAATACCCTCATTTAGTTCTTGTAATTGATGCCTTCCTGATTCTCTTACCATTCACACGTGATTAAGATTCGTATGACCTGATTCCCCTTATCCGAGCTCCGAAAGCTCACAAATTGCTTGCGTAATCTGAAAATTAGTGCTCCTCAACACAACGCACCGAAAACGAGCTCTTTATCAAACAATAGATTTTCGTGGTTCCAAGTTTTTCGTTTCTTCCAATTAAAAGCTCTAAAATTAACTTCTTGTCTGGAGAATGGTCGGTTAATTTTGTATGGATTTTCTCGAATTAGATCACCTTCAAAGAACTAAACGTCACACTCACCCGAACGCTTGCTCTTTCCATTACGTTTTACCCTGGTAAACAAAGGCGGGTTTGAAGAAAAAGACTTTTAGAGGGCGAATAAAGTAAAATTATAACGAGATAATTCAACTGATTGTACCTTGCATTTCGGTGCAAAGTGTAACACATATTGATCTAAATAACAGAGTAATTACTTAACCCTAAAGTTTCATAGTTGGTTGTGTGAATAGTGCTAAGCGAACAATTCGGATTATAATGTGAAATTTGTTATTGTAACATTGTATTGGATGGCTTTGGAGGCACATCAAACGAATAGTCCATTTTTTCAGGCCATTGGAATGATTAAAAAGTTTTTTTCAGACACAAAAATGTTTTCTGACACTTGAGAGATGATTTTATTCTATAAATAGCATAATTTACCTCACTCTTACAAAAATGGAGGGTTTTTAACAAAACGGAAATTTGACTCATTATGTTCTACTTACTGTTGAAAATTTGTAAAATTTAGCGTACTAGCAAGAAGGACATCTTGCATTATGCCTGACATAATCAACATCAATACACAAATAATGTCAACACTGAAAGAAAATCACAATGTTATGAATTTTTTAAAATTATTACTTCTGTTTAAATTCATAGGAATTAAAATATAGAAACTTTCACCTTTCATTAGAGATCACATGAAAGTTGTACTGCTCCTCTAATTGTATTTAAACCCACCTATAAAAACCGGCACAAAAAGACAAGTATGAGAAGCAACTTTGCAGGCAGGAGAAGCACCAACTCTCTCTACTTGGTTTTCTCTTGAAGTTAAGCAGGACACACACACCTGTCACCCACTCACAACGGCAGCGCTCGGCATACTGAGGCGACACGTTCACAACGAGTGAAAACTCAAAGGTGGCACCCGCTTACCTGGGAGCCCCTCTGTAGCTACTGAAGATACGGCGTGACGTTCGTACGCACGAAATTATAATAGTTTTTACTCTCATTTATGATTGAAAAAAAGAATCATCTTTGATTTTTCTATAGGCGTTCTGATTTATCTTATGTGTTGACTCAAAAATTTATCAGACTAGAAACTATTTATCAAAGATTACGAGCATTGTAGTAATGAATATACGTTGCTCCTAATGGCTCATTATCAAATGCTGTTTGAAATTTTGAAACTTCAAGTAGGACCTAAATAATTAAAGAGTGTGTACAGGAGTAAACACAGAATATTAGATAGACTGATTGAACGAGTGTTTCATATCGTCAGCTAACGTATGTCGTTTACGATTTTATTAGCACACACCAATCTGCTCGCTGGAACTAATTTAATGATTTCTGGAAAATCTTTCGCTTAAAATGAAAAAATATAAATAAACCTACAAATGTCACCAAGCATGTTCTTATACTTTGATCAAAACCGAGTTGAAAATTTCTAACGTTAAAGTTAAACCATGTGAAAAAAGGACAAACTAAAAATTTACAAAGAAAAGTTTTCAACACTTTACGCACAGCAATTTCTCATTCAACATCCATGCACCCACACACACTCTCAATAACTCCTTCAAATGACGAAAGAGTTTGAGCTAGAGCATAGGCGCTAGTGTTTGGTTTCGAAGTATTTTGAGGGTGATTTAAATGTTTTCTGTGGGGAAAAATTTAAAGAAATTCTCAAATCAAGAGTAAAAATTTTTCCTTCCGATTACATCGTGATGTTTTCTAATTCCTTATGAAACATTGTGTAAGAATTGGCGAATAAAAAGATCGGAAATCATTCCTTATAAATAAATGACTGTCTCTCTCATATCAAGTTTACAATGTAAGCGCAGGTGGACATAACTGTGTGCGTGCGTTATTTAGCGTGCGTGTGAACCCATGGATATTGAATGAGAAGTTAGGGCGTGAGAAGTGTTTGGTACTTTAATTTTAAAGCTTAAAGCTGCTGTCCTTTTTGTTCAGGTGGTTTCATTTTGAATCTTTATATTTTTTGCTATATCACTCCCTATAGAACTTCTAATCCGTATGTTCCAAAATGTTTCCTAGTAATCTGCTGTCGGCGTAAAGGCATTGGTATGTTATCCATTTGACTTAAAGGGTTCAGTAGCATTTTGTGCCAGAAATGCCCTGAAAGAAACGCTTGATGTTCACTGCAGGATTTGTAAGCGCTGTTAACTAATTGCCAAGGTCGAGAAAAGACTTGGTTCTGATGATATTTTCTTCACGACTGCTAAAACGAGGCACATCGAGAAAAAAGAGGAAAGGTCGGCCTTCGACATTTAATTATTCTACATTTAGCTTGTATTATTCACACGAGGTGGTGATTTAATAAATAATCAACAGGTTAATGAAATTCTTGATCCCATTTACACATAGTTTTTTATTTAAGTACGGTGTTAAAAGTACTTTGAATCGATATTTGTTTTCCAATTTAATTTCAGCCTCACTAATATGTTCATTTCTTTTCCAGCTTTTCATCTTTGAAAAGTAGTCAGAGTTCTTCACGTGTTAAAATACAAAGGGAATAATTCAACAATTTTACTAAAACACATTCACTCGTTAAATTTCCACATCACTGCCAGTCTATGAAACACAACGGTTCGATGTAACTAATATCATCTTCACGCTGAAAATGTAAAAAATAAAAAGTTGTTTACAGTCATATTGATGAAAATGTAAATCAATTGTTCGAACAAAATTAGACGCAGTATAAACACAGAAAATAACATTGTAGGATCACTAGATAGTAATGATTTTTTTTCTACAACAGAAATACCGATCACCAGCAGACTAGTTAACATTGCACAATGGTCACATTTTCATGGCACAAGAGACAGAGGCGAAATAGACGATTCAACGTATGTTTCAAACTTCTAAGCTGCAGTCTTATTGAATGCTTTTAAAGCAACGAAATCATTAACATTTTCCTTGAGAGCCGGTTTAAGCTAGTGAAAATATAATGCTTCTATTATTTGAATATCCCTTTTTTTAGCAATATGACATGCAATTTTTGCATTTGAATATAGGCCATCATTCGAGGGCTTACAACTATAATCAACAGGGAAATAATTAAAAATAGAACCTTGATATTTGTGTGCTGTTAGTCTCTGTTTCAGGGCCATCCTAGTCTTGTCAATGAAACACTTATTAAGAGAATTACATTCTCTTCTGTCACACTTGACTTGATATATCACATTGATCCTGTCTAGGTCACTGGCCTTGGATCTGAAAAAATGTTCATTAGTACAAGTAGTTTTCGAAAAAGTATTGTATTTTCTACTTATTCTTAGCGTTCTGTTTTACTGCATTCGTACTCATTTCTATATCTCATTCGGACATTTCGTATCTAAGTAACTCATTATAAATATTTTGAGGAACATTTCAACACCATTTATAGCAAAAAAAGTCGAGTAATTTAATTCATGAGTGAAAATGAAAATTTTATGAGTCAGTTTTATCATGAAAACTTGTTATAAGAAGTGGAAACGTGAATAAAGCTAAATTCAAACCAATATTTGGAAAGGGAAAATACACATTTCGAGTTGAAATCATTCTGAATGTATAAAGCTTAAAAAATTCTCGACTTTTTCTACCCCAAAACTGAATGAAATTATCTCAAATCTATAACAAATAAATAACTATGTGTATTATTAGGTTTCCAGTTTGAATTTGCAATTTCCTGAATTATATCTAATATAACCAATTCCGAGTATACGAAGGTGTCACGGTGTTCAGAGAAGTAATTAAATTTCAGAACCACATTATGAAGACATGGAGAATCACTGCATGGTTTGTCATATAAGTAGTCATGCATAGTAGTCATTATGTTGTTTCTTAGAGTATTCAGTAAAATTTGTCTAGAACTTTTTTATGCATACGTTCTTATTGATAACAGGGATTAACAGATTACTTTTTAATCACCTATTTCTATTCGTCGTGCATTTACCAAGAAATAAAAACCAACACAAACACTTTTAGCAAAACCACCGACTCCAAATAAATTTAAAGAGATTCTTGTCCTTCGCAGACCGTTGAACTCAACAATTAAAGTAACGGAACCTGCGGAGTTGAAATGAAATCTTAATTAATTACAATCATTATCACTATCGCAGTTCCAACATTCATAGAATAATCATATCAGTATTTTAAGTATGCAATGAAAACGTAACTCTGTTTTATTTTCTAACTTTCAAGAGTGTTAGTTCCACAGTTTTTATCTAACTGCACAACGACGAAATTATCAGTTTTCGTTAGATGATGACGATGGCGTAATTCTTCAAGCGTCTAAATATTTTAGATTGGACCAGCGGCATACGAGACATCTAACAATTCAAGCTGCTCCAGATCGCTCCTACCACTTACATTCTCACAAAAGTGTTACTTCTTCCAACCTTGCATGGAGACAAGTATCATTCACCAATTTGAATAATAAAAAAATAGATTTTGAATTGAGTTACTATCTTTCTTGTTTTTAGAACATTGCTCTGATATTCACTGCTTCTATTTGGTAAAGTTTTCTTCTTTTTTTTAAAAAGTTTTTAATTCACTTCATAACTTAAAAAAACATATTACGCATTTATAAAAGCACCGCCTGTATTTACGTACAACCTGGCTTCATTTCTAAAGTAGATGTTTTCTTCAAGCCGGTCAGACGCTATTGTCGATGTCACTCTCCCACTTTTTTGGAGCTTATCACAGAAACACAAATATTCCAAGTTTAGTCTAATGTATGTCTCTGATTGGGAACCTGAAATTAGCTCCGTGAAAATAACATAGATAGGCAACGTCATGCCTGAGTCAATTTTACGAAGTAGTTCACTGTGAGTCAAACTATTTATTATTAGCTCTGTGAACGCCCATTTAAACATTTAAAGTGGCTTCGACGGTAGTTCTGAGTTCTGAAATGAGGAGAAATTTCATAAATTAAAATTTCGAAGTTTTGAGACCTCACCTAATTTCGCAGTGCTTCGGGAGTGATACAGGAACGTTCAGGAATGAATGGAAAAACTGTTGATAAAAAAAAATATCTTAAGTAAACGTCTTTCTTCCTGAAAGTTAAAATGCACTGTAATGCATTCACATCAACGTACGTAATGGAGGAGAATCGGAAACTTATCGCTGAAGATTGCCATACAATGGAAAACTTGGTGCGCGTAGTATGTATGTGTGTGTGAGAACTTGTTTTCGAAAGAAGAATAAGGGCTACGCTACGTGCGTCTTTTAAATAATTTTTTTTTTCATGTTAAATTTCATTGAAATTTAATTTACTTTTCCATTTATTTTGCTACGACACACACCCGTCACACTGATGATGAAAATTGAATTTGTCTTTTTCTTGCAACTAATTGACGAATAAAAAGAAAAACAGTTGGTATTTATGTTGAAATGTTGAACTCAAACATTATTTTTTTCGCATGAAATATTACGATTTAATTTTCTTTCCAACAAGCATAAGCACTTATCTTTCGTTAACTGATAAGATCGTTCTAAATCACTAATCTCGATTACATTATTTACTCTCTTTCGTGAAGGTGGATTGTGTCACCGATACACGAATGTAACAGAAAATTGTATTTCAAATGAAACGTTTACGGAAAATAAATGACACTGAACTAGATCTGTAAGAAGCGGCGTCGAGACGAAGACGGGCAGGAGCGTCACTGCACCCAGCTCGACCTACGCTCTTTGTCTCCCGCTCTGGATGACGGAGGGAGTTGCATTACCGCCTCTTCCTTCCGTCCAGTCCTCCTCTGCAAAATTATTTCGCTTTAGCGTCAGTTATAAAAAGCATTTGAACGTGAGTGTTGACACCTCTAATTTTACATTTGTGATACGAAATTATTTTGAAGCTACTCTCATGTGCGGTTGAACTTGAGTGTTGGCACCTACAGTTTTACATTTGTGGTACGAAATTATTTTGAAGTTATTCTTTTATTTGATGAAATAAGTACGTTCTTTATCTGTACAACATTAACACGAAGGGATGAGTGATCTAGTTTTCAGTTGGAATTTCGGATGCTTTCGAAGCAGGATCGAAGCCCGTCGTTACACTTTGAAGTACTACCTATAATAATCTTAATTCCTTTGATGGAAGTAATTGATCGAGCATGAATTTGAAATTGCGTTGGCAACGATGAGATAATAAAACATATTTCACTATTGCGTTTATACGATAGGAATACTAATCTACATCGTTTTAGATAAAAAGGATCAAAGAACTCATTCTGAGAAAGAAAAACACTAGAAATTTTTGTTTTGAATGAGCTTTAGAGAGCTACACAACAGAAATTAGCTGCTTGAGAGAACTACTCTTTAGAAATTAGCTGCTTCAGAGAGCTACACTTTAGAAATTGGCAGCTTTAGAGTGCTACACTTTAGAAATTAGCCGCACTAAAGAGCTGCACTGTAAAAGTTTTTCATGAACCATCACGCGGTACATGCTGCAGACTCACCTCGAGCATGTGTGATAGGGCAACCCAAATGAAGTAGCAACCGATAGGGATGGCGATGACCACGAACACAGCGTAACTTTTACTGATGTGATGGAATATGTGAACTGCGTCCAGAATTGCAAAGATCATTGCGATGATGTACCAGGCGATGAAAGGCAGCATGAAGTTTGGACGGTCCTGTGGAAAAGATTTTGATTGGGTATCATGAATTTTTAATTGGCAGTATAGTTTTTATCCGCGATGGGGTGAAGTAAATTATCTTTGTTTTTAAAACATTATAATTCGAATTTTATATTTTCTTGTTCTAAACCTTATTGGATATTTTGCTGATTTCGTTAACGAAAAGCTGAGTATATTATCCATGGATGTGGTTTAATATAGCGCCAGCATTGTCGTCGCACAGTATATCTGAACGATTTTAGACAGAATCTAAGAGAGGAGTTTCCTATTTGTTGTGAATGTTAAACGATGCATTCAAGCGTTGCTAAATCCCAGCAGCAGGCTTTAAGATTTTCCTATATTAATAAAATATGAATAATGCTAGCTTAATATGAGTTATGCTAGGTTCAGAGCAAAGCTGAAAAATCAAAATTTGTAAATACTTTATTGGAAAGGGTTTTAACTCTTTGCAAAGCACTTACCGTAAGCTTTTAGGATCTCCCTTCTCTTTAGTCCATCAACTTTAATATCTCACACCCCTACCGTATCTTGCCTCTAGTATCCTACTGCTATAGGCCTACAGGCAAGCTGTATTACTACATTTTTTCTTAATGCTTTGAAACATCAGAATTAGATTTTCTATATTTTGAACTATCCATGCTATTCAATAATGAAATGCTTACTTTACCTTTACATATCATGTCAAAATGGAAAAGCTGATTCTTTTTCATTCCCTGCTAAACTACCATTTGATCAGGTGAGCTATGCTACTCAAAATACCTTATCAATATATCTCACCAAATATAAAAATCAGCAATACCTATGAGCGCACTTTTCTTTACGAACAAAATTGCAGAATAACTGTTGAAAAAGAGCGAAAATGGAGGACCCAGTATAATAAACATTAATTGTAATGGAATTGCAAAAAATGAGTACCGAGTAAAATCGAAGTGCCATTCTGACACCACTGCAGGTAACTCGTGGTCTCACTCACCGCCGCAAAGCTACTTTTTTTAATCTCTCGCACCTTGGAACTTCAAATCAATCTCAATTTAGGACTCCGACAATTCCAGGTGTGCTGAAGTAGCATATCAGTTTTTCGTGTATCCAGGAGGAAGAAGTGAAGCTGCTCTTTCTGTTTTCGAGAATCAAACGAATTTTTCGAAGAAAACTTTTCTTCAAACAGCTCTTATTTTCAAACTATTGCAATTGGAAATTTCAGGTTAATCTTAATTTAAAGATCTACCATGAGCTGAGATGCTTAATTAGTTTAATCCCACCAAACGTAACCTAATTTAGTGTTTTTAAGTACACTGAAATCGTCGGGTTCAGTGCATTTTTTGCAAAAACTCAAATTATAGTTAATTTACTTTAGACGCACAGAAAAATTTTAAGTTGGAAATAAAAACTTATTTGAAATTTTGCGATGCAATAGTTTAAAAATAAAAGACGGATAACGTAAGCGTTCTGCGAAAAATCAACTGCAAATGGAAAAAAATAAGGAAAGCATCGCTCCCCTAAGCTTTGCGTGGAAAATTTGTTCGCGGAAATTTATCTTAGTTTAAAGTAGAGAATTATTTGATGATCTTAGGGGCTAGTGCTGAGGAATAAGAGCGGGTGACGATGATCGGTTCCTCGAGGGGTTCCAGCAGTGGCCTCAAAACGGCACAATTGTTCAAATAAATAAAATGAAATCCTTAACATGGCATAATTTGAATAACAAGTAGTAACAAAATGGTTCTTAGGGAACAATCTCTTAGTTGAAATGCCGAAAGCCCCTCAATCAAAACTTTTAAAAAATATCAGGAAAACTGCGTAATCACAAACAAAATAAACTCTAGTGTCATAATTCTCAGCTCTGAAGTTGGTAATTTAATTAAGTGATTCAACTTGAGAACTTAATCGCCATTTGTATTCTGAGGGTTAGAATGAATTGAATCACGACTAATGTTATGTCTTTTAATAGCGGTGAAATTTCAATATCTTTAGCAAATGTGTGTTAAATGGCAATTTTATGTATAAGCTCATCAAGTGAGTTCTTTGATACCCATCTGATGTGAATTAAAAAAAATCAAGAAATCGTAGAAGACTATGGCGAACATTTTATAAACCAGATAAAGAAACAAAAAATTTTACTCTCTCAAACAAAATGAGTTACGAATACATACACAAAAATTCCATTAATAATTTTAGCTGAATTTGAATC
Organism: Platorchestia sp. MABIK; assembly: GCA_014220935.1. Lineage (NCBI taxonomy): Eukaryota > Metazoa > Arthropoda > Malacostraca > Amphipoda > Talitridae > Platorchestia > Platorchestia sp. MABIK. The sequence goes on from JACJUY010003348.1 coordinate 55,468, forward strand.
TGTGTAAAATTCGCGTTACCTTCCATACTGCGTAGATGAAAATGATCCCGACGATTATGCCTATGATGCTCAGCACAAGGCAAGTGATTTCCAATCTGAGATCTGAAAATTATTTTGGAAGGAAGTTAATACACAGAAAACGAGCAAAATTCATAGACATATTGCCATTCAATTTTAATTGAAAGAAGAAATATTCTAAATTTTTAATATGAGTTGAAGACTACTGACCAAATACGTAAGTCAGGTATAAGTATACGATTCCATTTTCTCCCCTTGATTAGGAAAGGATTTTATTTCCGTTTGCACTTTAAATTATTGCATGCATGACGAACAAAAAGGTTGATTACAGCACCGCATGCCGTGACCACATCTCATCACCAACTCGCAAGTGTCGCTAGTGTACTCATAAGCCACAAGGTATTCAGGGCAGGATAATTATTTATAATCGTTACTTATTATTGGTTAACAATCCTAACAATAAAAGCTTGCACGTCAGTGAACCTACACTCAACCTAAAAAATATTCAAGTTCTACTGGGATGCGCAAGCGACTAGTTCTCCAATGGATCAGGATAGTATTACAATCCCGGTATAAGAAGAAAACCTACACCCTTAGAAATTCATGGCCTACTTCACTCGTTATCCAGTCTAACTTTTACGCCGAAACATCTGTGATTTAAGCCGTTCAGCGCACAAACTCTACTTGCGCGAATAAAATCATAAATGCATGGGCGAAAAAGATAGACTGGGTTGGTATTTCATTCCAGCTGCATGGTCATTATTATGAAGATTTGAAAGAATTTTTGTGTATAAGCGAGTACATCGTTGGAGCTGAGCTAAAACACATGAATGCTATTAATATCTAACAGTTAACTATATTTGCATTATGAGCGAAATAAGCAACGAGGCTTTCAGGACAATCTATCAGGAGAATAATTTCTCGAGAATAATTACTAATAATTTCATGACAATCTGAGAGGAGGATAATTTCTAGACATCCCAAGTTGTGATCCGGATTTGGTTGAGTCTGATTTCCAATTTCTTAGCTCATTTTCCCTCAATTTGTGGTTTTCTTTTATCAATATCTTCAAATTAGGTTTTCAGTGAAAATTCATTTACCTTTTATATATTCATACGAACACACATGTGTTTATATACCAAAATGTGTGTTTGTGTTACGTGAATTATCATACTATCGAACAAACGAATATCTTCGTAAAAAATAAGAAATAACAATTCTTTGCGTTTGCATGATGACTGGGTGAATGAAGAATTATTTTATTTTTGCCTTCGAAGTTGATTATGGTAAGATTTTTATGAGCAAAAACTAAGCGATTTAAAATTTTGAAATTTTTGATGGAGTTTGAATTAACATTCAACTATAGAACTCAAATATTTTTTATTCTTTCAGATAATTTTCACATATTCCCTTGGGGAGAATTTAAAAATTGAATTACTTCTTCAATAAATGTCGAGTTTTTGTCGTGTAACATGACAGATTTTTACGTCAACAATATCTTATATGATGCAACGTTGAGAAGTGACTCTCAGCGCTTGTTTGCCAGCGCCAAAAGATGTTTGAAGCTCGCTGACAAACTTGGATAATTAAAGAGATTGGTTTAAAAGTATTCTTTACCAACACATTATGGTAAAACATGTAGTTACCCTCGGTAGTTGGTTTTTTATGTTGAATTTGAAAGAAAACAAACAAAATTTAATAGGGTAGCTGAATAATAAGCACCTAAATTGATCAAGCAAGTTTTCTGTTTGTCTCTCTAACACTCATTGGAAGTGATGAAATTTTTCACAAGTAACTCGCAGTTAGCTTAAAATATCGGGGAAAATAAAACTTATCTTTTTCTTTAATTGTTAAGCGTTTAGCTCATGTCACTAATTTTGGGCGGACACACATTGAAAAGCTAATATGATGTCTGATGAAACACAAAATACATGGATAAAATATGCAACTGTTATTCTAAAAATTAATACACGCTCAACTGAAAAAATATCTGAGAATGAAATAACACATGCAGCATAATTTTATTCTTTAGTGCCTGTGAAACAGGAAAATAAAGGACTATGAATAGTGTTCAACAGAGGATAGACTTTAATATAATTATCAGATTTTAGTTACATTCGTGTAGACTGCTATCAAAAGTGGCTGATCGGACAGCATTTTTTATTCACTCTTCACTTTGATCCCGTCTATTCTAGTCGCTTCCCAAC